>CAJVPQ010001389.1:0-18415 GCA_910591825.1 Funneliformis caledonium
TATTAAAATGCTAAAAATAAAACTTACACATTAACCTAATCACATTCAAAGTTTGTTAATCAACTATTTAAATATCTTTTTTATTTGTGGACTATTTGATAAGTCTTTTATATATCATATTTGTAGTAGAGTTATTTTATTTTGATAACTTTGGGAATTGTAATCCTCAGCAATTTCACTGATATGTTCTTACCAATCAGAATATATATTATTAGCTATTTCATTGCAAACTTGAAAATAAAATATATAATATATATGTATCTCTAATGCTTTCATATGACGAATATTTGACTCTATTAAAAGAATGGTCATTTTATTCTTGACTAATCATGTAGTTAAAAATGGTCAAGAATGATAAAGTCTATTGTATCTTAAATCTATTATATATGATTTTACCAAATCTCCTGAAGGAATTGTTAATATGTTGAATCAAGCTTTACCGATTACAAGCAAACATACTTTGATTTATTAGCAAAACTGTTTCATCTAGTTCACCTTTTATTCTTAATAATTAATTGATTGACTTCGCGATCTCAACTGTACCTTCAACTTGTCTTTTTGTCCTTGAAGAGGTATAAATTCAGGTGGCTTTATCTCTGAATTCAAAATAGGAATATCATTAATCAGACACAAAAAATCAGATCTTGTCACTGTATTGCTAGTAGCATGATTCAGTCAGATAACGTACTCTTCAAGTGAATCAGTAAAAAACAATAGGTAGTTTATTAAATGTAGTAACTTAAAGTAGTGTTCGTTCTCTGAAATTTTTGTTGAAGTAACTTTAAAAATACTACTACACCTGTTATACATGAAATAAAAAGTTAAGACAGATTTATTCTCGGTTTTAGATACAGTATGTTATAAAAAAAACTTATATATCATTAAATATTTGTAAGACCACCTGCTCAATTTTAAAATCTTTTAAGGATAAAAAAGGAATCTTGCCTTCTATGAATTCAGTCAAAGAATTCCGTAAAGAAAAATATATATCTGATAATAGTACTAGTTCAGTTATAGCATAGGGATTCTCATCTGTAATCGCTCATTATTCCCAATTGGTAAAAATATGATCAGGGTAAGAATAAGGCTATTTAATACAATTACAGAAGACAATGCCCTATTAAACATAATTCGTTAGCATGACACATTATCCAGTATAATCATTATATGATCAAAAATACTTATAACACTTTATGGAAATTACACCATCATAATCCATCAGTCTTCACTTTTTTGCAGTATCTCTATTTGATATTTTCTAAACCTTTACGATACATTTATAGTATTGACTTTTCACTAAAAATGAATGTAAACTATTAGGATATGCAGAATAAAAGCATCAGAATCTTGATATGTATTTCATTTAGTTGTTCCTGTAACAATTTTTTTTCAATACTTTCAAAATCAAACTTTATTTCTTTATTACTCTCAGATCCTAAATCAGAAGAGGAAGACTACTCAAAAGACTTTTCATTATTATCCTGAATACTTATTTCTGAAGCATTTTTTGATTTCTGAATATTTATTTTTGAAGCAACTCTCATAGTTTTTTTTGCTTAAATATAGAAAAATACATAAGCTTTTACGTTCTTGTAGTTTTGCCTATAATCTTTTACCTTTTTATATATTTCCAATTCAATCTCTTTATTTAATACCTTTTGTGAATAACTAATAGGCTGTTCATAAAAAAGAATTAGGTAAGTAAATACAATCTTATGAAATCCTTGAATTTGAAGCTATTAATATTGATAACTAAATAATTTATTTTAATGTGAATATTATACCTTTTCTTTTTCATTGAAATTATTCTTTTCGTTTGATTTAAACCATTTCATTATCACATTAGTTTGATTTTGTTCAGTAGGGCTTTGAAAAAATCTATTGATCTCATTCTAAAAAAATGCAAAAATTTAATGTAAAAATATAAAATATTGTAAAAACTCTAATAGAATATCTTTTTTATAGGTAATATAAATGCATCTATATAGTCTTTTTCTGTATTATTGGTAGTTTTTCTCTTGAAATTCTTCCTATCTGACAAAATACCCAACTTTATCTAATTCAAGATAACTTGTACCTCATTTTCAGCTAAAGATTGATTCAAACAAAATTGTACCTATAAATAAACAATAAGAAATAGTTAGTGTAGTATTATTCATCATAGAACAGGTGACACCAATCTGCAATAAAATATATAGACAAATAGATCAAAAAAAATACTCAAAAACAAACTTCAGACAAATATAATTCTTTTTTTTAATTTTTATTATTATATTTATAAGATCGTCTTCGATTTTATTCCAAAATATTTCAATATCTTTACAATGATAACAATAATTTTTTATAAAATTAGTGAAATGAATTAGTATACCAACTTTATGTTAATTTTTTTTTAATTAATCTGTACAAAGCAGACCACAACAGACATAAAGACCATAAAGTGGGTAATGTGAAGATGCTCATTATAGTTGTATGAGTTTTATCCTTTTCAAGTCTATTGGAAATCTTTTATACTACTTTATCAGTAGACTACAATAGACAAAGTGGATAACATGAAGATACCCACTGTAGTTGTGTGAGTTTTACCCTTCTTAGAACTACTAGAAGTCTTCTATATTGCTTATCATTGCCTTACTAAGAAATAAAAGAAAACTTGCCTCAAAGCTCCTTTTCAGTTTCTTAATATTTCTTTTAACTCTTATAAATAATCACTTTCCAGTAAATAGTCAAGACTTCTATGAAATCTGAGTATCTCTTTTTGAAAAGAAAAAGTAAAATCATCCTGTTTTTGACAATACTTATAAAAATCCAAAAAAATGATATTCTTCAAGTAAAGTTTCGTTAAAATAGGAATCTAATATCATTATGCATATAAAAAAAATAGCTCAAAGTTAGTGCATGATATAAGAAAAATCAGAATTGCAATTTACATTAAGTCATGTTTTTGTACAATAATTAAAGTCCAATATAGTAAGATCTATAAATCTAATATACATGAGAAATGATTAATAAAATACATATGCAAAAAAAATATTATTTTTTTGATTGTGGATAAGCTTGTCAAAACTGTGCAAAATATCATAAAATTGATACATTTATGTGTGAAAATATCTCATATATAGTAATCTGTAATCTGGTAGTTCACATAAAAATATTTCCAAGATTAGGTAATATACTGATGGTATAAAAAATGCTTTAATAGTCATTAATAGCTACCTTTGAAAAAAAGTATTTATTGTATTTGATCTCACTAAGTTAGAGGATGATCCTCTTATAATTCAGCTAAGATTTGACATTCTATTAAACCTACAGAAGGAAATAGAAGTTAGGCAAAAGTGTAAGGAAAAAAGTGTCTTAGCTAATGAGTAGAATTGAACTTCATAGATACTATTTTTTTTTCATAATTATAAAAAAATTAGAATGGGAGAACTGATTATTTATATCGATCCTCAAAAAACATAAGAACTAGACCAAATCATAGTAAAACAAACACCTACAATTAATATTGATCCTCAAAAAAACTCATAATTTAGACTGGCATCTTGTCTTGCAAAAACTATATTATCATTTTGAAGGTCTGTATTAAAATGTTAAGGAATTATGAGATGCTTGTAAAAAAGCCAGCTACAGCTTTCCATTTATTGATGTAAAAAAATAGCTTGATAGATAAGCAATGTATCAAATTTTTCATCCTTCACTAAAGCATATATCTTATACCAGTTATTCTAAAATTACGAAGCTAAATACTGTATACCAATGTAATTTGATTGAAATACTATATGATGAAGATGTGAATACAAATTTACTAGATGATGGCCTAATATTTTACTATATACTATTGTTTATAGATAGAGCTCTAAACAGGTCAGTTCAGGTTAGGTCAATCAAGTTACCTGAACTGAAAGGATCAGGTCAGGTTAAATAAAAATCTGACCTGATTTAAATTTTTATTTGACCTGATCTGACCTGATCGAATTATAAAACATTATTTTGAACAATAAAATTATCGTTCTTGAATAATAAATCATCATTTTTAAATGATAAAATTATCATTCTCAAATGATAATGAATTATTTTAATTGAATGATAAAATATCATTTACGAATAATAAAACTATCATTCAAGAATGATAAAATCATTGTTCTTGAATGATAAAACTATCGTTCTTGAACGATAAAACATCATTCTCAAATGATAAAACATCGTTTTTAAATGATAAATCATCATTCTAATTGAACAATAAAATATCATTCTCAAACGATAAAACTATCATTCTCAAATGATAAAATTATCATTCTCGAACGATAATGAATCATTTAATTGAACGATAAAATATCATTCTTGAACGATAAAATTATTATTCTCGAATGATAATAAATCATTCTAATTAAACGATAAAATCATCATTCTCAACCGATAATAAATCGTTCTAATTGAATGATAAAATTATGTTCTTGAACAATAATGAAATCATTCTAATTGAATGATAAAACATCATTCTTAAATGATAAAACCATCATTCTTAGATGATAAAACTATCATTCTCAGATGATAAAACTATTATTCTTAGATAATAATAAATCATTCTAATTGAATGATAAAACTATTATTCTTAGACAATAAAAACATCATTCTTAGATGATAAAATATCATTCTTAGATGATAAAATATCATTCTTAGATGATAAAATATCATTCTTAAATAATAAAACTATCATTCGAGAATGATAATTGGTTGACCTGATCTGATATTAATCTGAAAATCTACTAACCTGACCTGGATTTTTAAATTAGATCAGGTCAGGTAAATAGGTCGACTTGATCTGATTTAGAACTCTAGTTATAGACTATGTGACTAGATATAAAGATTTATTTTTTAATATCAAAGAGTAGTGAGAAAGTTATAGAAGCATTTAAGAGTATATATGATAATTCTGATAATCCCTTAATTGATCTCAAAAATTACAATATGATAAGAATACTAAGTTTATAGGATATGTGACTTTATTAATGGATGAATATGACATTAAAATCTGAAGGAGTATAGCATATTTTAGACATATAAGCTTAGTTATAGTTGACCATTATGCTGGATTATTTGAATTAAGAGTCTTTAAAAATCAGTATTTAGTAGAGTTTCTTTTATCTACTAAAAGCGCTGTAGAGAATATGAGCAGTTTGCAAGAAAAATTGTTAATAATATGAATAATAGCCTAACTCAATTGATTAGAATAAGTCTTAATAATACCACAAAACTTGAGAGAATATATTCTAAACTATAGGTAAATATAATCATCTAATAAGTATTAATGAATCACAACTACCAAAGAGTATTACTATATAATTCTTACTTGCTTTTGGAGAATGAAAAAATGATCCTTTTGAAAGACACATAATAACAGATCTGATATAGTCTTTTAGCCTACATAAGATTTAGAGAATTGTTGAAAAAAATTCTTTAATGCTTATTTTATATTATTTAGATGAATCAGAGCCTTAATAACCTTTCATAAGAGAACAGTTAATGTATATTAAGGAAGAGCCTATGTTGTCTTCTAGATGGGTATTAGAAGATAACTGAATGTGTATAAGATGCTTCTTATAAAAGTTTCTAAGTTTACTATGCAGTAAAGTATAATTATAATAATTACTCCTTTCTTATAGCATAATGTCTTCTTTTTCCAATCATGCTAGATTTATGCGTCTAGATTCATCTGCCCTTACAGGTGAAAAAAAGGCATAATTTGATAATGTTGATTATCACTGTATTCAAAAGCCAAGTCCAGCTCTTCATTGTATCTATCTAGATGTAATTCTTCTAAGAATTTGGATTTTTAGAGAAGAAATTCTTTATGTAATAAATCTTCAAATATATATCAGCATGTTCTTTTTGGTACATTAGGATAAATGTTACACTATCTATAATTTTATTTCATATTTTATATGATGTCTCCCATTGATGACCCTTTTTATATAACTATAAATATGTATTAGGACTAAAGATGGTTACCAAATTAAAAAAAATGGTGCAATTGAACTGCAACTTGTGATGCAATTAAATTTCCTTATGGCGCAATTAAGTTGCAACTCAATTGAAATTTGAAAATAATTATGGGAACTATCTTTAATTAGGACTAACTTTTGCCAAGCATCTTCCTTTCTGTCTTTGAGCATACATTAAGACTTTAGAATCAGTTTTATTATAATCTTACATTTCATTCTTTTTAAAAACAGGTAGATTTAATCTTTTTTCGAATATAAATGAGAAAAAAAAGGGTTTTGCCTCACATAAATATCTAAAATCAGGCGAAGAGGCAGATTTTTATCAATACATTTATGAGTATTAGGTAACCCATAAACTTTAGATGGGTGATTAACTAACATAAAATCATTTTCTACTATGCGAATAATGTATTTGGAAAAAATTTCTTTAAAATGATAGATATCTAATCATCTTTACTATTAGACAAATATTGAAAGTATATATGATTATTGTAATTAGGCTTATAATCAAAGTTCACAAAATTAGAGAAAAGTCTAGACATTTTATTTATTTTGCCTGGGCTAAGCCTGGGATTTTTTTGCATAAGAAGCATGATTTATATGTAAGAAAACAATATAAAATAACAGAAAAATTAGCAAAGTTCAAAATAAAAATTTTATATAATTTTAAGTAAATACATTTGTCAGTAAAGTACTAGGTCAAATGATAATACCTAAAAGTAATTAATATATTAGTATTCAAAAGTAATCAATACAGTAATAATCCAAAGTAATTATACATAGGGATATCCTAAAATAGCAACTATATGAGAAAGAGTTCTAGGAATACAGAAGTAAAAAATAAGATATAGATTTGGTAGAACCTAAAGGTAAAATTATATAGAAAAGAAATAAGAAATTATGCTTTTTCATACTACTGCTGATAGGCAGGAAAGAGATCAGAAAGGCAGAAAGGTTTAGAAAAATATATGAAAAAAGGTATGAAAGCAATATAGCCTGAACTAATTTAGCAATTCATATCTCATCCTCAGTAATTAAAAGGGTTATAAAAGGTAAATTGCAAGAATGATATAATACTGGCATTTCACATGTGCCTCACTAGTAATCAAAAAAGTGAGTGAATATATTGCGATAAATCTTTGACAAATATATAGATTGCTAATTTGGTACTTCGTGCCTTACCTAGTAATCAAATGGGAAAATAAAGGTAAAATTACACATCTGGATTACTAACTTGACACTTTATGCCTCATCCTTAGCAATCAAAAAGTGGATAAATAGATTGCGATACATCTTTAGCAAATAAATGGATTACCAATTCAGTACCTTGTGCCTCATCTAGTAATCAAAAAATTTAAAGCAATTATGTGAGGGTATTTCAGTATCATAATAGTATCACATAATTAGCATAGTAAGATGTAATATGAATTTGCTTAATTTTTGGCCGGGCTTCCAGCTGAAAAAATAAATTTTCTACCTAAACTTTAAAATACAATAACTCAGTATTCAGATATTCGATTTATACAATCTAAATATTATTAGAAAGCTCTCAACATCCTCTTTCAAATGACTATAAAATCGCACAAATTCAATTACAGAAAGCCAAGATATTTTACATTAAAGATCAAGTCAAAAATACAGTATAGTGTTAGCCAAAAACTGATCTGCAAAATTACTGCGCTACCTGATCATAACATGATTTTTTGCAATCAATGTTGGCCTAGCATTTTAGTCACAGAAAGGTCACAGAGTAATGAAAACAAGCGGATAGCTAGAAGGTAATAAAAAGAAAACAGAGTAATAAAATCAAGCAAATATCTATAAAATAATAAAAAGGCTACAGAACAATAAAAATAAGTGGATAGCAATAAAGCAATAAAAAGACTATAGAATATGAAAATAAGTAAGTAGGTAACAATTTGCTCATAACTAGATAATAATTTAACGCAACTAGGTTGTAATATATATATATATTATAACCTAGTAATGTAATTGTTATAAAAATATAAATTTTTTAATTATCTTAATTTTAGTTAGAATTATAATTTATAAATCATGTGATTGTCAATTATTTTTTTTTTTTAGTGATAACCATTTTACAAAATATTAAATTGCCTAATTTTCTTTTAAAATGCATATAATATAAATTTTAATAAAAGGATATTTATATAATATTCATACAGTAATTTTGGTTAAAATATATCTTAACTAAAATTATAATAATTGTAAAAAAATAAATTTTAATAATAAAATAATATGTAGATTAAAATTTTCATATAATAGTGATTATAATTGATTTATGATGATTATATAGAAATGATTTATTATTATTTAAATCCGTTTTATAAAATTATATGATTATAAAGAAGTATACTTATATAGAGTATGACTATATAGAGATTTAACTACATATTAAAAAATATATTATTATTTAATATTTATTAATTTTAATTTAAATATTTTATTATTTATCATAAATATATAATCAAAAAATATTATTAATTAACATTATAAATAATAATCATTCATATAGTAATCAAAATATAATAAATAGTATTTTATTTAAAAATTTTAAATTTTTAGAATTTATAATAAAATGAATATTAAAATTGTGAATTAAAATCCATAAAAAATTTATGAAAATTAAGTTTTAATATTCTGGTTTTTAGATTAAATAGTTTTAGTTTTATTAAATAACTAAATATTTTAGTTTTACTCAGTATTATTAATTACAGTAATAAATATTAAGGATGATTTCAAGATATTTTTATTATTAAATTATTATTTTACATAGTTTTTTTTTATTTTTTTGCTTATATTTTAATAGAAAATTAATCAGTAGATTTTCATAATATTTTATTATGTTTTTTTTTGCAAAATTATATTAGATTTTTATTATTAGTAAAATTTTAATACTTAATAAATTTAATAAATAATAATATATTGATTTTATATATTTATTTAATAGAATTAAGGCTAATTTTATGTTAATTTATAGTTATTTAAATTCTGAATTGATACTAAATTAATGCTAAATTGAGGTTAATTTTAGTTTAATTTATGATTGTTTAAGTTTTGAATTAATGCTGAATTACTTATTTAATTAAAGTTAATTAACAGTATTTTAAATTGATTTATAATTAAATTTAAGGAATTGATGTCAAATCAATATCAATTTAAGGTCTATTTTAAGCTGATTAATAATTGAATTTAAGTTATAAATAGTATTAAAATTAGCCTAAATTCAGCCATTTTATTTTTAGCTGATTTGAACTATTTTAACTAGTGAATAAGAATAATTTTAATAAAAAAATCATTATAAAAATTTTAAAATATTATTTATATAATTTTAGTACAAAAATAATTTTAATGTTTTTTTTTTTATAATTATAATTATTTTTATATGATTATATATTTGTTAAAATATTTAAAAATTCTAAATAAGATTATAAAATTTATAATAAAACTATTTTATAATAAATTATTTTAGATTTTAAATAAACTATTATAAAATTCTTTTAAAAACAGTTATATAAATAATTTGAATATTAAAAATTAAATAAACATATAATTAATAATATTATTTATATTTATTTAATAATTATTATAAATTTAATTAGAAATTTATTCTGTATATATATTAAAAAAATCAATATTTTATTTAAAAAATATACATTATCTTACTATAAATTACCTAATTTTATAAAAAAAGTAATATTATATAAAATCTATTAAGTTTAATATAATTTTTTATTTAAAAGCAAATCAATTATAATTTTTAAAATATAATTAAAAATAAATTATTTTTTAAAATGTTAAAACATATTATATATAAAGTAATATATAAAATAATTTTATACAAAAGAATTGAAAAATATTATTATTAATATTTTAAAGTTAGTATATTTTAATAATTAGAAACTATAAATGATTTTGAAAGAAATTTATTAAAATTTAAACAATTTAATTTCAATATATCTTATTAAATATTTTTAATAATTTATAGTAAGGTAGTATATATAATCAAATGTTTTTTATTAATTAGATATTTTGATTTGGTAAAAAATTTTTAAGTATTAAATAAATCATATAATTTTTTCGAACAATAATAAAGTAAAATCCTATTATATACAAATATCCTTAATTAGAATATAATAAACTGATTAAATGAAAACAATTTATCCATATATAGTATACTTTCATAATTGATCGCCTAGAATTTTTTGTGCTACTAAATCCATTCAAATTTCAAAATTCAATATTCATATGACCAAAATAAAATGAAAAAAAAAAAATGACAAATGCGTAAACAATTAAAAACTTGTTTTTTGACAATTTTTTCTTCCCATCCTCATCTATTTTTTTTTAAAAAAAAAAATCTCAAACGTATGCATTAATTTATCCATTCGCACCAACGCCCGATTGGATGTCAAAGCTTTATGTTAATTTTTCTTCGCGCAGATATAAACAAATAAATTTTTGCATCACGGTTAATTTAAAAAGGTTATGCATTCGGAGTAAAAGAAAAAAAGAATGTCTTTATTTGGAGAATAAAGCCCAAAATTAAATGAATTTTTCATGTCATCTGATATAAAGGAGCCAAAAACTTTTTTATGAAACGAATCAAAATTGAATAATGATTTACCTTACATAAGAGAAAATTTTTTATAAACAACAATCATCCCTTAATTTTTGTATTTTTAGAATGAGGATAAAAATTTGCACAGATCGTTGTTTAGCGGAAAAAATTGAATTGAGGTACATATTTGTTTTTACATCAAGCATGACCCAATGACCTTTATTTTTCCTTAATTTTTGTTTATATTATTAATGCATAAATTATTTCCGCAGTAAATTTTTTTAAAAAAAAAACGCACACTGAGCACCACTCATGAGTAATTTAATATTCGTACTACCTTTTGGTTTAAATGTTTGCAATTTTGAATTAAATTATGTACGAATCCATTGGAAATTAATTAGAGGCGCAGTCGACATTCGGTTATGATAAAGTCGGGGATGGATTTTCTTTATCATTTAATGTGCAAATTATTTCCTGATTTCATAAAAACCAAGGAGGAAATAAGAAATCCTTTGTATAATACGAATTATAAATACAACTTACTGCGCCTGATGTTCCATGTTAAAAATGCTTGTGTAATATTTTCCCGCCAAAAAAAATTTAATCGATAAATAAAACTGCAAAGAATAAATATTGGACTTCAGACTCCGGAGCTTTTTTCTAAATAATCACTACCATATAAATGTGTATAAATTATGAGTCATTTGGCATAGCTTTTCGATATAATTGGTATATTCTGAAAATATGACTCATTAACTCGGAGTTTGATCTGCAACATTCAAGAAATGTGTTTTTCTTTGTTATGTAAAGTTAAGTTAGATTGATCAGTCAATCTCACTCTCGCCGCTTTCAAAGTTCATGATATCAATCCATCATTTATCAGTTATTATATAAAGTTTATCATCTGAAAAAACGCCGATATAACCGATATATATATATATAACCAATACCCGCCAAACTCCGCCACTCTCGATGTGCAAATTTATTCATTTAGTATGATTGATAAAATCAATATCACATTTTTAAATTAGCTTTCTCCTTGATCAACTTTTTTGAGCAACGAGAAACAAAAAAAAAAAAAAAAAAAAAAAATTTTTATTTGTCAATTTATCATTGTCAACTGCATCTTGGAATTGCCACACAAGCTTGCAAACTCACCATAACTTAACGCAGGGATAGTTTCTTTTTTTTAGGTTTAACAGTTCGGTTACACACGACCGAGCATTCCATTTTGTCATCCCATTCAAAGGTTAGATAGTCACTCAACATTTAGTTTACATCGTTTCAAAGTGAAAAAAAAAGATAACCCTTACCCTGCACCTGTCTGTCTTTCACTCGTTTTATACTTTCTCTCACCCAATATTTGCAACAAAAAAAAAAGCCTTTATTTTTAGGTTTTTTTTGTCTTCTTTTTTTAATACCGAAAAAATTTTAATATTTGTTAATATAATATCTTTTCCAAAAACAACCTTTTAAAAAACAAGCTACAAAAAAGAAAAAAAAATTAACCTTAAAAACTGCATAAAACTATAAATAAAATAAAAAAAAAAAAAGAAAAAAAAAAAGGGAAAAATAAATTAGATACCAAAAATAATAAAACGCGTATGTTGACAACTCTATAACTACCAAAACAGTAATTTTCGCAATGCAAGCAAGTTCACTCCCAAACCCTCCTCCTCCGATTCTTGCCCAAATATATCCGAGACTAGATAGCAGAATAGATAGCAACTTTCTTAATATACCTTCAATCGTAACATCTCCTTCCATACCTACCTCAGTGTCCGAATCTTTCCTGTTCAACTATCAACAAGAACCCTTGAATAGTCCTATTTCCCAGGCAATATCAGCACCGGTCACTCCCACAAATAGTGTGACTCCTGGTTTCTCTCAGCCACCCAGAAGAGGTAAAGGAAATCAAAATGGTAGTAACTCTTCCAACGACGGAATGGCCAACTCAAAAAGTAAGCTCTTAAGATTTTAAATTTATATATATAATTCCTCGATGGATTAAAAAGTAGAGTCATACGCAATCAATCATTAAAAATTATTTCAGGCATAAACTACTTCACGAGTTAAACTATTGAATGACTAATTAATTTATACTTTTAATTTGCTATCGACTTTGATCCAACCAAAATAATTTTAAAATCTTTTTTTTTCTTTCTTACCTGTTTGTTCATCCAAAAAACATGACTCTAGGCAATAGTAATTTAGCGCATATTCCTTGCAAATTTTTCAAGAGTGGTGCCTGCACGGCAGGGAAAAATTGTGTCTTCTCTCATAGCAAGGATCCTCCATCTGATAATTACGTTTGTAAATACTTTTTAAAAGGGAACTGCAAATTTGGAAATAAATGTGCTCTTTCTCATACTTTACCAAATGAACGTAAATCAAGTTCAAATGGTAGAACTAGCGGCAGTAGCAAAAATGTTAATGGATCAAGGAGTAGTATTCCAAACAGTATGATTCAAGAAATTAGGTCACCCATGATGCTTCCGCAAGGATACAGCCAAGATCTTAATGATTTTCAACCTCTTAATTCTCCTGGAATTCCTTTCACGCGTATTCCTATCAGTCCTGAATATGCGAGCAGCCACAGACAATTCAGCCAGTTGACAGCTTCACTGAATGATTCAGCTGCTTTTTCTGACGAGAATCATACCGCACCAAGATTACGTAACATCAATACAAGTTTCAACAATGATCATTTATCCGCACCAATAAATATTAACGGCCAACAACGAAGATCACTTCCTGATATCTTTCATTTTGGTCCAGTAAATAACAATAACAATAACAATAACAATAATAACAATAACAATAATAATAACAATAATAATAATAATAATAATTCCGAATCTTTTGGAACCTCTCCATTTCATAATCCTGGCAGTAAATCAATATTTTTACCACTTTCTTATGTCAGTGATAGTGGAATGCTTTCACCTACCGCCAATACTCATCAACATCTTCATAGCATTCCTGAACTTCATGATTACCCACATCATGAAGAAGCCATCTTTGAAGATTTTAGTGCATATGAATATGAAGAACTTCTTCCCTCCTCGTTAAATGATTTGTTAACTCCAACTGAACGTGAGAGACGTCGAAGTAGGCAGGAAGAATCTTCAGAAATAAGTCCTAGGAGATTATTCAATGGTTCTTCATCTGTGATGCATCCTGTGCACATGGACAGTCAGCATCTTAATTATTATAACTCACATGCTGATCCTACACATATACATTTTGCAGGAAGATCTCTGCCCGCTAATTATATGAATCAAAATGAAGGACAACAAGTTAATAATGGATACAATAGACAACATCTTTTTGGATTTCCTGGCATGAGAAATGTTTCAATTAATAACAATTATGGCGAAGATTGGAATGATCAGCTGTCCCCTCTTAGTCCATTAGTTTCTATTCACAATCAAAATCATCATCGTTTTAGTAATAACAATAACAATAGTCCTTCGGGTTATTCGTCCGATCATCATGGTACTCCAGCTATCAACATTCCCTTACCTCACGAATTTCATCAAACTGGTGCAAACTCACCTATGTATCCTGGCATTATAGGCCGACCAAATGGAAATAACAATGTCAACGGAAATAGTGGTAATAACAGTAATACCGGTGATCGTCCAACTACTCCAGATCCATTTAGTCCTTTTGGAACTGACGACGATGTTTTCGTCTTCTTTAACATGGAAGAAGATAAAAATGACCAAGTGCAAACAGAATCATCACCTTCTAAATCATCTGAACAATTGAAAACCCCACTATCATATTCCGCAATTACCAAAACGGGTTTGAAGGATTCTGGTGCAACTCCCGGACTCAGTATCGACTCGAGGCGTTATGAGCCGGTTTGTTGATATAAATATATATATATGTAATTTCAAAAAAAAAAAAAAAAAGAAAAAAAAACTTTCCTAATGGGAAGTTCATATGTATCATAATATTTTCAATTATTAGTGAACTATATATATTTTTTTATTTTTTTTAAAAAAAAAAAATAAAAAAAAAAAAATAAAAAAATTGGATACAAAAAAAAAAATCGGTTATTTTTGGGGAGGGGCGATTTATATATCTTTTTTATTCTTTGTATTGAAAGAAAACAAAATAAAATTATAATAATATTATTTTTTTTGTGCTTAATTATATAATGGGAAATAATACCCTTTCTCTTTTACGTTTGTATTTTTTTTTTCTCTTTATCTATTGTTTTGGCTTAATTCATAGTTATGCCCTTTCGGAATTTCTGGAAACTGTCGATATGGAGATCGATGTCATTATCTTCATGGTATGCCTTGTCCTTCTTGTCTTAAACATGTTCTGCATCCTTATCATAGTTCTGAAGAACATCAAGGTAAGTCAAATTGGTTTAAAAAAAATCTTTTTTATTTTGGTAAAAAATCTAAATTTAATTCATTTATAGAACACATTAACGAATGTATTAACAAGCAAATCCAAGTTGCTGATGGTGTTAGACCAGAAGATCTTAAATGTGGAATTTGCCTTGAAAAAGTATTATCAAAAGAAGATGCTCGTTTCGGTCTATTGAGTAAGTATCATCGGCGAATATAATGATGCTATCTGACAAATTATCGGTGATACAGATAAATTTAAATCTGGTTATGAAAATAGATTGCGAGCACGCGTTCTGTCTTCAATGCATTCGTCAATGGAGATCAAATATCACCATGGAATATCAAGTTATTCGTGCTTGTCCAATTTGCAAAACATCAAGTCATTTTATTACCCCAAGCACTACCTGGATCACAGATCGTTCCGAGAAGCAAAGGGTGATCAACGAATACAAACGAAAGTGCAGGTAAATGGGAATTAAGTTATCTTATGTTTTTATCAAGCATCCAAAATATAAATAAATTTTTTTTTTATAGTACAATTCCATGCAGAAATTTTAATTATGGTGAAGGGCAATGTCAATTCGGCATTTCTTGTTTTTATGCACACACCTATCGCGATGGAACAAAAGAAGACATTCATTTTCGCACTATTCAAAATGGAGAAGAAGTTAAGGTCCTAGATAATGTTCGATTATGGGATTTCATGGAAGATTTTACCAACAAGTGTATGGTGTCTGAGAATTATAATAATGTACTTGATGTCGTTGTTAATGATGATAACGATAAATTATTGAATAGAATGGAGATCAATAACATGACTCCAAATAATTATGATAATAATGACACTGATGGATCAGCAGATACCCCTACAATTACATCGAACTTATCTGTCGATTCGCCAGTTTTCATTCCTTTTGGTAATAGAGCTGAAAATTGACTCAGCCGAGAAAAGAGTTAATAATATTATCGGAGAGAAATAAAATATAACAAGAGAATGATCTTTTTTTTTAAAAAAAAAAAAAATTAATTAATTAGGCTTGTGTATGCGATATAAGATGCTTATTACATGCCCAAAAGTAGTTTCATTATAACAAAAACGTGGGGAGTCAAATCAAAAAGAATTTAATGTATAAAATTTGATTTCTTTTTGCTATATATATTATATATTCAAGTATATTTATCTGACAAAATCATTATGAAACCTTTGGCATTTTAAATATATATATATATATTGATTAGTAAAATATAAATGTTTGATATAAAATAAAAAAAATTAAAAATAATTTTATATAATTTTAATACTTTTTTTATTATTAAGCTTACAATGATAGCAAATAACAGTTAAAATAAAATAAAGGTAATATATTATTTTTATTATGTATAAAAATTATTTTAAAAAAATTTATATTATGATTTTATAGAATTCTAAAAATCTATAAAATAAGTAAAAGTTTTAGCAATTAATACCTTTTTAAAGAATTAAAAATCAATTATATTTATTAATTTTAAATAAATTTAATTTAAAAAAAAACTTTAATTATTAAATATTAAAAAAAAAACAGATTTTATTAGTGAATATTAAATAATATAATAAAGAATATTAATAATTTTAAGTGATCTTAAAAGGCTCAAAAAAATTACAAAAATTATTTTTACAAATTATAATATTTTTAATAAGCTACTTAATAAAATATATAATAAACCTTTTAGAATTTCAGAATTTAAATTTTAAAAATTAGGATCAAGTTTCTAGTACTGGTCTTATACTTAGTAATCCTATTAAAATTATATTATTTTCACTTTTTATAAATTAATTATAAATATTTATAACATATTTTTTTATGTAGGTTACTTATTAAAAATAATTAATTAAACTTTTCTAAAAATAGTAATTTCTTAAATTATAAAGACCAGTTAAAGATCACTTAACATTCTAAATATAATATTTGATTTAATATTTAAATTAAATAATTAAATTTTAAATTGAATTACTAAAAGTAAAAAATATTTTAATAACTTAATATATACTTTTAAAAATTGCTAATTAACATAAGAATTTCTTTTTAATATTTATATTTTTATTTTAATAAAAAGTTATTATAATTTATAAATTTGAAAAATTAAAAATAATTAAATGTGATATTATATGTAAATTTTAATATATAGATAGTTTTACTATAAAAATATAATTTCTTATAAATTATGTGAGTTAAAATATTCAGAATTATGCTATAGCATAATATATGTATAATATTAAATTTAGCATAACATTATGCTTTTGCATAATTAAAAAATTCTATATAAATCACATAATCACATAATCTGCAATAATAATCTCAATTTTTATTAGTTATTAAGATCTTTAATTATTGATTTAATAAATTTAATCAATTATAATCATACAAAAAAAAGTATACTTAACAATTATTTTAAATCTAAAAAACATAAAAAATAATTTACAAAAGACTTTATCTGAAACTATTCAGCAATTTATGTCTGATAAAGATCAAATTAATTGTGATTATAGTTAAAATTTTAGCGAAAACAGACATTCTATTAGAAAAAGTAAATAAATTACTTCTATTTTTGTTTAAATATTCTTCAAAGAATATATAATTTTAATTAAATATTATATTTAATAATAATAATATATATTTTTTTTAATAATAAATAAATTTTTAATGCTATTGTAAAATCAAACTAACAAAAAGAAAAGTATTTACCTATTGTTTACAATTTGTAAAAGTAACAATTAATCAATCAATTAAAAGAAAAATATATTAGTATTACAGTTGATTAATCAACTGATATTATTTTATTTAGTTTTATAAACTATATAAAATTAGTTGTAACTGATTATCTTACTATAGTAAATAATATTATAATTTTCCAACTTATTATTAAAACCTTAATGATTATTTAATTCCTTTTGAAAATATTATTTTATTTATTTCAAATAATGCTATTTATATGTTAAAATCCTTTAAAAATCTTTTTACTATTATATCTCAAATGAAACATAATTGTTGTTTAGCTCATATTCATAATTTGATTAGGAAAACTTGGATTGAAAATTAAAATTTTCACATTGTTAATAATATAGTTTCAAAGATTAAAACTTCTTTTATTTATTTTTCAGCATAAAAAAGTAGATAGCTTAATTATCTTACTTTAAATTCTATTGAATCTCCTACTTTATCTTCTTTAATTCAAAATAATTCAAATTTATCTATTAAATTTACTTTACTTTTTCTTCTTGTTAAAAATAAGGTGAAATTCATGATTTAATTTTATTTTTTGAATTAAAAAATATCTTTCATATTCAGCATCTCTTTTTCTTGAAAAAAATAATATTTGTGATAGTAAAGCAGTACAGAATATATATAATTATTTTAACAATACCACATATATGATAACATTTGAAATATTTATTGATTTTATTCATTTTAATGCTCAAAGGT
>CAJVPQ010001390.1:0-18409 GCA_910591825.1 Funneliformis caledonium
AATTATTTAAAAAACTTCTTAATAAACTTAAATTTCTTCTAATAAAGTTGATAAAATATATATTAAACTATATTTTTATATAATAATTATATTATTAACATTAATATTTTATTTTTTATTAAAAAATTAATACTTTTTTTTTTTATATTTATAAGCAAATTTGCCTGCTCTATAATTTAAAAAATAATATTATCAATGATTCATAATTTTATAAAAAGTAGATTAAGAAAGATAATGTCTAAAAAATCTAATATTAATATAATAAAAGTATGTATTTTTCATGGCTTATTTATATAATTTTTTTTTATTTTTTTTTTTTTTATTTACTTTTTTATTAAATTAATTTATTTTTTCTTTTCTTTTTTTTCACTTTTTTTTTTTTTTTTCTTCTTCTTTTCTTCTTTTCCTTTCTTTTTCTTTTTTTTCTTTTTTTTCTCTTTCTTTCCTTTCTCTCTTTCTCCTTAAAATATGTGCAATATTTGGCTTTAATCAAAAAAAAAATTATTAATCCCTAAGGTAATTAATGATTATAACTACTGCATGAATGGAATAAATTTTGCTGATCAATTAAAATCCTACTATAATACATAATAAACAATATGAAGGAATTGGATGCTTCTTTTTTTGTTGTTAGATAACGTATTTTTATTGCTTATTTAATCATCTGAATGTTGGAATCAGCATATGAACAAAAGTAATTTCGTCATGAACTTATTTGGGATCTTATTGAATTTGCAAATGATACAAAAGAAATTCAATTAAGAAATTGCTTAAAAAAGGAAATAAGAGAAGAAATGAAAAAAGAGACTAAAAATAACATGATATTAATAATATTTTAGAATTAAAATATCAAATTACAACTTTTTCATTATACCTTTCATATAATCTTAAATTCTAGTGTTAAGTATTTTTCATAAAATAATCTTATCAAATGATCTATGAAGCTGTAATTAATAAGTGAAAATAAAATTTTTTTTTTTAACAAAAAAAATAAAATAACCCAATATATAAATACTGTAATTGATCAGGCAAAACTTATATGACTTTATTACATCCCCTTCCTCTTCTACGTCTTCTTGATCTGTGAATAGGCGTTTGTAAATAACTATTGGTTTTAAAAATTGCACCATCTTCCCACATTTTCTTAGCAATTCTAACTAAATTTTTTGCATCATCAATTCCTGAATGTTCATGTCCTTCAAATTGCAGGCCATAAGTTGCTAGCATACGAACTATATTACATTTTCCATGGTTATAAAATTCTGAATAAAGTGTTCGAATGTCTACCCAAGGAAGAGAAAAATATGTAGGTCTAGCAATTTTAGAAATCGAACATTGTTTTGTGATGAAATCGCGTATGTCCCATGGACCTAAAATACAAATAAAGTTACTATAAATATTTTGTTCGTAGTAACCGTTTATAAAAAAAAAAATCTAACACGTACCATCGGTGATAAAAGCACAGGAGTTTTCGTAAAAGAGTTTATGCCGGTGCAGAAATTCTTGAAATTGATCCAACATCTCAGGAAATATTGGACTTACATCTATCGTTGACTATTAATCCCAGAAACAAAAAACGTTAAAATCTATTGATAAAGTAGTACATTTTTTAAGGTCTAAAACTTTACCTGAGATATTCCGGTCAATTCTTTACAGAAATCAGACAATATCGGATTTTTACTTGGCTTAACGTATGAATGAAATACATCAACCTAAATATATAAATATACCAATGGTTAAAATGTATCTTTCGAATAAACCTAACCTTCAAACTAACTTACAATGTCAAATGACTTGCTATCAACCAAAAGAATTGGAAATTCTATTATCTCATTCATATAATCAAATCCTCCTCCACTTATACATGTTGCTTCAACATCAAAGCATAGATAATACCTAAACGGTTGTTCTGCCTTACTAAAAATGTAAGCAGCAAGTTAAAATCGATTCATGCTAAAATGTAAGATTTATGCAAAAGTAAAAAAAAAGAACTCACGTCTTCAGGTAAAATGTTAAATCCCGCTCTTCTTCCTCGAGACAGCTGTCACCAGAAGACGATTCCGTTTGCACATTAAAGGTCATACCGCTTTTACCCTCGAAAGATTTATCATGGGTTAACTGCCGTCTCATGAATTTAGTTCCAGCGTGTATTGATCGAGTCTTACACAGAAAAAAGGAAAGATAGGCAAAACTTAATTTATTGATTTGCATAAGGGTGGATATTCTTTTGAGTTTTATACAAAAGGAATTTCTTGAATTTTCGCGTCAAGATTTATGTATTATTACAAATCTGGTAATGGTACATTGGCACAATTGATACAATGAGGATAGTCTAGAATGGTAGGTCAAAAAGCGATTATCAAAAAATTCAATGCACACCCAAAAGTACAGTATAATAGCAACAAATTTATAAATAAGCGATTGTCTTCGCTTTGTCTTTTACTTTTCATTTTATTCCTCAAATAAGTTTTCTTTCATTGATTTAATTTGCATACCAAATTTCTAACTTATTACTCTTTGAATACAAAGTAAAAGCTGTGTTAAATTCTTCTTGACTAGACATTATAATAAACTCACCATCATCATCTTTATATTTCAATTTCTGGATGGTTGCCAAACAGAAAACCTTTTCAATATATTCTTTGATTTCTTGATATTGAGAATGTCCATCAAAAAGAAAAATTCGAATTTCGTCATTAATATGAAATTTGATTACCATTTCATTATTGGATTTGATAAAGCTTTCATTCATGTCATTATGGATTAATCCCCAACTGCTTCCCCAACTTGAACGTGGTACGATTTCGCCTTCCGGAATTCTCGAGTTGGTTTTTTTGTTGATAAGATAATCAATATGTAAACCTACTATATCAATCTCTTTTGTGGAGACATCTTTATGAAACCTCAAAAAGATAAATTGCGCTTCTCGTAAATTCTCTTTAATCACAAGTTTCTTGCCATTACTATAACTGTTATTCAACTTATATTCGATTAAACCTTTTTCGCCTTCTTTCAATATCAATTTTATTTCCCTGCTTTTTACTTTTTGAATGCCACTTAAAGCTTCCAACGGTATAAAAAGTTGCCCATTATATAAAAGATATAAAACGATACTTTCTTTTAGATATCTATACCGAAATTTAGGGGGTGCGCATTTACCGATTGTGCTATTTGGAGGTTTAATACAATCATCGGCATGTTCTTTGAATTCGTTAAATTGAATTTTTGTTAAATTTAGTTGAGCACATGCTCCTTCCACCTGCCAATTACGAATGTAACTTGCACCGAAAGTTGGGAAAGGTGATGATGATTGAGATGTGTTAGGTGTGTTCATGAAAAAGAAATCGTCCTCCATTTACTATTAAAACCAATTTTTATTTTTTTAAGAGAGGAATGAAACTTTTAATCAACGTATGTGGCGGTACTTTTAGGAATGAATCGTTTTAACCAACGTATGTGGCACAAGTTTTTGATAAAATCCACGATTATTTCAATCAGCCAATCATAATTATACGAGATTCGTATAATTTTTAATCTTTTTTTTTTCCTCGATCACTTAAAAATGACTTCTTCCTTATCAAAATTAAGATCTCATAATATTCTTTCAGATTTGACTCGTCGCGATTGTTCCTTTCTATTCCAATCTAAAAGTTCTATTATAAAATGGAATTCGCCAAAAGTATTATCACGAAATTGTCAACATACTTTTACTACATTACCAACTTTTTCGTATATATTAAGGGTTGAAAACTTTCGCTTGACTAGTTTTCGAACACTTAATTTGAGACCATTGAAAAGTCGCCTTACACCAAAATTGAGTTTTGTTCGCAGCCAAACTTCAACAATTTCTCCTCCTCCTCCTCCTCCTCCTCCAACTTCTACCACCGTAAACTTACCAAAAAAAATAAAAGATTCCCGAAGCAAACCAAAGAGCTCTAATGTTGATACAATGAGCCCTGAAGCCAAAAGAATAGTTAAGATATTAGGGTATGCAAGTGGTATCTGGGGAGTAGGATTTATCATATACTCTGGTGAGTCGTATAAATTATTTTTAACAAAATTTCTTGTATCTAATTGACATAATTATAAGGAATCTCACAAATCATTGTGATTGATTATTGATAGTACGCTAAATTCAATCTATGATTTGATTCAGGGCGTCCATTCGAATCTGATCGAGAAACTAAAGTAAGAGATTTTTTTTATTTATTAAACTACGAAATTTAATTATACAAATTAAATTCTTGCTATGTTTTATAGTATAAAGATTTAGATACTTTCACGGCGTGGTACAAACGAGTGGAGGCTCGCACCAAGGATCTTTTTCACGTAAGTGTTTAAGTGATATTTGTATCGATTTCAAAGTTATTAAAATTATTAAAATTTATTTCTTAGTTTTTCACGGAACCATCATCGGATAAGCTATTGCCGGATCAAGATTCTTTACCACCACCTTCTCCATATACGTTAGTAATTAATTTGGACCAAACTCTTATTTATTCAACTTGGGATGTGAGTATGTGCAAATGTCATCTTATTTTAAATTAATTCACAAATTTCAACTTTATAAAATATTTAGAGAGAAAATGGTTGGCGAACGGCAAAAAGACCTGGAGTAGAATATTTTCTGTATTTCGTGGCACAACTTTTCGAAGTAGTTATTTTCACATCTCAACCTTTCAATGTAAGTCTAACGCGTTTCATTTAGAAAAAGATTTTAGTTATTTACTTCAAAGAATTTTAAGAATAATATTACTTGATATCAATAATTTTATTTTATAGTTTGCTGAACAAATTTTAATGAAACTTGATCCGTTTGGTATTGTCCCTTATAGACTTTATAGAGAATCGACAAGATATGTTGATGGAAAAATAGTCAAGGTTCGTATAAATTAAATTGTTTTTACGTGATGATGACAATATTAATTTACTCGTTATTTTATTTATATAGGATCTTTCAAAACTGAATCGTGATCTTTCAAAAGTTATTATTATGGACTCTAATCCCGATGCTTATTCATTGCAACCCGAGAATGCAATTGCCGTACCCCCGTGGAAAGGAGATCCTAATGATAGTTTCTTGATAGATATCATACCATTCCTTGAACGTATGTATACCATATTATTTATTTTTAAATTTTTTTTTTTTTTTTAGCGATATACTAATGTTTTACTAAAATTCAACTTTATAGATTTCACAATATTTTATGTGAATGATGTTCGTCAAGTGTTGCCACAATATAAAGACAAAGATATTCCAAGTCATTATGCTGAGTGGGAAGAACAATGGAAAGAACAACAACGATTAGAATGGGAAAAAAAAGTTAAACAACCGAAAAAAGGATTGGCAGGTTGGGCTTCAGCCTTTGGTAGCAGTCAAATTGTATGTGAAGATTCCTGATCTATTTATTTCATTTACCTTTTTTTTTCGCAAAAAGATTTTAATTAGTTTTTTCTTTAATAGCAAGAACAAATACCTCCTTATGAACAAAAATTGATGCAAATCCAATTAATTAATAATGATATCAACAATTCATATTTGGATTATAAACGACGTAAACCAGAGATACATCAAATGTACCAAAATAGTATGGAGAATCTGGAGAAACAGCTTCAAGAGAGCATGAAAAAGGAAAAAGTAACGATTTGGGATATTATAACTCAAGTAATAAAATTAAGAATTTCATGATTTATTTATCGTTTAATTAATTAACTAACTAATTCATGATTTTTTTTTTAAAGGGACCACCTCAAGTTCCTATGCCTGATTTACCACCAGATCAAAGTAGTATTCAACCACAACCACTTCCACCGTCACAACAACGTTGATAATGTTATATCACAAAAATTATTTAAATATTACTATTCATACATTATTTATTTGGTTATATCTATATTTAAAGGATGAAATTAAGAAAATAATGAAACAATGAATAAGTATATTCTTATATTATTAACTATAATATTGAAATCTAAATTAGCAAAATGAATTTAATTCAAAATTATAAAAGAAAAGTATTTTTGCGATTAAAAGTATCAATAAAAATATTAAATATCAACTAATTATTAATATTTTTCTCTATAAATAAGTTTATTGATTAAAATCTACTGTTTTTGCTAGCAAATTGCAGCAGTTTGATATTTTAAAGTTTACGTAATAATTTAATTATAAAGCAATATTTTAACTTTATTCATAATTAATAACAAGAAAAATAATTTATAAAATATCTAAAAAATTTAATATAATAAACTAAAAAAAAAAAATTATTAAAAGAAATATTATAAAAATTACCTTTACTAAAAAAAAACCTTTACTCTAAATACTAACTAAAAGAAAAATTAAAATAAACATTTTTTTTAAAATAATTTTAAAAGTTTATTATACTAAAATTTCATGAATTAAGTTTACAAAATAAAATTATATAATTTAGATAATTGTTTTCACTAAAATTTTTGATTAAAAATACATTCTGATTTTTTAAAATAAGAAAAATTTATTTAGAATTTTTTTAAATGATTAGAATGTATTTAATCAAACTAAAAAAATCATAAAATAAAAATTACTAAAATTAAATTAAAGATTGTTAATATAAAGATTATAATAAAACAATTAAATTAAATTAAAAACTAATAATTAAACTTAATTTAATATCAGAAATAAAACCTAAAAATTTAATAATAAAAATATTACATCTTATATTAGAAATCAATCAAATAATATATTAGAAAATATCTAATTATAAAAGTTCATGTAAATAATAGATTAATATGATACAATTTATAATATGTTATATATTATAAACTGCTTAAATTTTTATATTAAATCATAATAATTTTATTATATATATATATTGATATTTATATTAATAATTAATTATTATAAATATATCTTTAAATTAAAAATAATAATTAAATTTAAAATTTAATATTATAATATATAGAAAATAGATAAAAGTATAGTCAGATTTTTATATAATTACATAATCAGTTTCTTAAAAAATAGTAATTATATATAAGTATAATTATTATAAATTAATATAAGATTTAAAGTAAATCAGAAATAAATTATCGATAAATTATATCAAATAAATTTATTAAAAATAGTTATAAATATTAAATTTATTTATTATAACAAATATAAATAAAATCCTCTTTATAAATAACTTTATTTTAGCAAGTTTTTAAAATATTCAATATTATTTTAACAAAAAAAAATATTAAATTATAAAATAATATTAATTTATCATATTTTAAGTAGATTTGTATCAGTAAACTATTAAATATTAATTTAATAAAATATAAAAGAATATTTAGTTATTAATCTAATTAATAAAAATACTATTTATAAAAATAAATTGAATGTTTTTTAACATAAATTTATAACTTAAAATGTTATAAAAATTATTAATAAAAAAATGTTGAAGAATTTTATTCAATTCGTCTTAATATATCTTATTATTAAACTTAATAAAAGTCAGTTTCAATTAAAATTATTAAAGATAACAAAAATAATTTATAATTATCTATAAATGATATATTAAGTGATATTAAAAAAATAATAAGTGCTGTATTGACTAATTTATATAAAAAAATTTTTCAATTAAAACAAAATTTTCTGAATTATAAAAATTTAAATTAGATAATTATTAATATTTAATAAAATCAATTTTACTACATTATAAGGATTAATAAAATTTAATATTATTAATATTCTTATTTTATTTATATATATCTTATATATTATCTATATTTATATTATTATTTATTTATATTTTATCATAGTTAAATTATATTTTATAAAACTTGTATATTATTTATTTAATTTAATGTTATAAATTATTATATTAAATAATATTAATTAGTGATCTTTTTATGATTGTAATTTTATATAAATAGAATAGAAAATTATTCTTACAAATAACAAAAATAATAGTAATAATTCAAAAGTAAGAGTTAAAGACTTAGAATCTAAGATTAAGAATTGTTAAAAATACAGATTTTATAATAAATAAATCATTTTCTAAATTATACATATATTATTTTTCCTTAAACATATTTTTATGTTTATTGTTTTTATATTTTTTAAAGTTGTTTTACTCATCTAAATTATTATAAATTTAAGGTTAATTGTAATATGATTTATTTTATAGTAATTTAGTTATTTTTTACATATTACTTTCTAATATTAAGTTATAATTATCCTAAGTTTAATAAATTAAACATTAACATTAATCTATTATTTTTGAAAACTTATAAAAGATGTTAATTTTCAGCTATTTTTTATTTATTTTAATAAATTTCCAATTTTTGTATATAATATTAAAAATTCAAATAAAAAGAATTATGAAAGGATAGTTTGTAAATTTATGTTATTATTGTTGATAAAAATGCTTTATATAAACAAAAAAAATTTTAAAATCTTTTGTACTATTTATATTTAAAGAATTTGATAAAAAACAAGTATTTAAAGAAAATTTCTAATAAAGTTTAGCATAAAATTAACATGCTTTTATATTTGATAAAAAAAAGTTAATTTTAAAATAATGAATGAATAAACTTTATAGATTATAAAAAATAATAGTCATCTAATAAGTAAACTAAAGAATTAAGTAAAGAAATCTTCATTATATTTACATTATCTTAAACATCAAATATAATTTTTTTAGATTAGTTCAATCAAATTAATGATATTATTAAATTGAAATCAGTCTTAAAGAATATTTACATGTATGATTGATTATACACTTAAATCACGAGAATTTTGTGTTTAACAAACTTTATTAAAAGAAGTAGAATGTTTTAAATTATTTTTTATTTAAAAATTTATATAATATTTCGAATTTATTAAATGATTATTTACAGAATAATAATAATTATATAAAAAAAGTTTAAACGAGCTTTCTAAATTCTAATTTCATGCCATGCATGCCTAATCTTAAAGTCTTAAACCCGAACTAATCTTGTTATTAAACTTTTTGGAACGCTATAAAATATAAATATAAATGATTGGTACCAGTTCATAGTTACATTACAATTACGATATCATTTGTAGAAGGGAAATATGTATTGTGTATTTCGTAATCAATTTTAACATAGCCTTTTTTATAGGCAGCAACAAGAAGAATACGATAAGTAATCACTTATTCTTATTTTGGTTACTAAGATTCTTTCAAACTATTTTGTTTAATCTCTGAAATCTCACGTTTTTTTCTGAAGTAAAACAAATACATATCGTCAGGTATATTAAGCTAGGTTATATCGTATATTGGGTTCCGCAAAGCAATGAAAAATCATGTATAAATTAACTTATATATTTATTCTTGAACTTTGATTTCCATGAATGATGATTTTTGGATCACGAGCGTCATAGCAAAGTGAGATAATATCATTACGGTATTATGTTTGAACGGCTGGTTTTCGTTCTACCAGATACGCAATGTTCTTTCATGTGAAAAAGAACTTTTTATTTTCAAAAGTTTGGAGTTATCTACCTAAATAATTTCCGATCATCTAATGACTGATTTATGTGTGTATGCATGGCATTGTTAATGTATTAGCAAAAGAAATTGCTTAGTCCCTGGAGAATTTGAGAATAGATACTAAGCTGTTCGTATTATAGTTCATTAAAGATCGATCGGCATGACATAAGTTGCAAAATTTATATTTCTTAGTTTAGCCGAAACCGAAATGATTAAATCTTAGTCATTGTTTAGGAAACTTTTAAGTCAAAAAAAAAATTTATCATCTTTTTTTACGAAAATGAAAATGGGCTGCTAATCTATTTCCGTAGAACAATTGTAAATTGATTCTTTTTAAAAAATGAAAATGGACTGCCTTATGATCAACTTTTTATAAATACAATTTTGTAATCTGTAATTTTTTGATGATTTGTATTTCCGTATCCCGAGAACTATTGAAAGAACAATGATAAATTGATTCATTTTAAAAATGAAAATGGGCTGCCTTATCAACTTTTTATAAATACAATTTTATAATCAATTTTTTGATGATCTGTATTTCCGTATCCCGAGAACTAATTGAAAGACAATTATAAATTGATTCTTTTTAAAATTCATTTCCAAGAAAAATGCGTGCTGTACGCCTCGAATATCGATCCGCGTATTATCTATTCAACGTCAAATATCGTGTGATCTCAAGTATGAAGCATTTATTTTTTAAACAAGTGCACAAATTATGATAATCGCTTATTTTTTTTTTTTTTAAAAAAAATAAAGATCAAAATTTCAGATATCAATCGAAAATGTCAACATTCGCACATACAGATTACAATAGCTCTGCTTATAACGCATTTCGCCCCAAGTAAGTGATAATAATTTACTTTGTGTCAAATTAATATCATTCTAATAACACATCATATTTATAGCTATGGTCAGAATTTATATGATAAAATATTTTCATTTCATAAATCTCATAATGGTAAATTTAACACCGCACTTGACATTGCCACGGGAACTGGACAAGTTTCATCTGAATTATCTAATTCATTTGACAAAGTTTATGCAACTGACATCTCTTCCACAATGCTTCAAAATGCAATTCAAAAATCAAATATTGCTTATTCAATCTCCACCGCGGAGGATTTGTCTCAATTCCGTTCCAATTCAATTGATTTAATTACAGCAGCACAGGCGGCTCATTGGTTCGAGATGGAGAAATTTTACAAAGAATCTTTTCGTGTATTAAAACCTCATGGAACCTTGGCGATTTGGGGTTATAGTATTAACGTTTTAAAAGACTATCCAATTGTCAGACAACTCATGAGAAATTTAGTTACTGATGAGGATAAGTTAGGTCCTTATTGGGATAAAGGAGTAGACACTATAAGTAATTTATATAAGGATTTTAAATTTCCCGAAGAGATGTTTCAAAATATTAAATGGGAAATTTATAAGGGTGATGAAAATTCCGATGTTGAACCATTATTGGAAGTCTGTTGGACCATTCCTCAATTTACAAAATATATGAAGGTAATTAATTAAATGCCTCAAAAATTTTTATTCGAATTTGAGATTTTAACCGGGAAAT
This sequence comes from Funneliformis caledonium, assembly GCA_910591825.1. Lineage (NCBI taxonomy): Eukaryota > Fungi > Glomeromycota > Glomeromycetes > Glomerales > Glomeraceae > Funneliformis > Funneliformis caledonium. The sequence continues at coordinate 11,047 of CAJVPQ010001390.1, forward strand.
AATATTGCTTTTGCTAGACATGGAGCGCCTACAAAAATTATTTGAAAGCAAATCCAAATTCACCAGATCCCGTCGATAATTACATCATCGATCTAAAACAACTTACCGGATGGAAAGATCACGATGTATTATTACGCATTAGTTGGGAAAGCGTTTTGATCTTGGCTGAAAGAAAACCCGTGAACCGCAGTATATCACATGACTCAGATTAGATTTTGACATTTGAGATCTCGCGTGTTTGTTTAGTTGACAAAAAGTTTGATTAAATGCCTTTAAAAGAAATCCTCTTGCTTCGATCAACAGAATTCCTAAATAAATTATTTATTATATTATTATATTAAGCCCAACCAAATCAAGAAAGGAATTATGCAACCAATGTAACGCTAATCCGAAAATATAAATGTACAATGAGATCATTATGATGTCATTGTATATATTTTATCAATTATATTTATTACTATATATCATTTGAACCAATTTTTTTTTTTTTTGCGATTGATATTTTTTTACGATTTTGATCCTAAATTTCTTGTACAAATACCAACCGAAAATCTCATTAATAAATTTTTTATCTTGTGCTTTTTATTACGGAAAATGCTGCAAGATTATTATACCATACTTGATTGGTTGATACCCAAAAATATAGTGAATCAAGGTATTTTTTGCAATGTTTCGAAGAAAAACAAATTACGATACTGCTTGAGAATTGCGTTTCACCTTTTTTCTTTTTGCATTTTTTTTTATTCGTTGGGCCTTTATCAATTACTTGAACTTTTCAATGATGAATCATGAACAATGCAATTTTACCATTATTTATTGAATTCTTGACAAAACATTTTCTTAAAAAAAAAAAAAAAATTCATGCATACCTTCCAAAAAATGAAATAATTTAGATCAAAATCAACCCCATTTTATTAATGAATTATGCTTTATGACACGCGAAATAGATCATGAAACAAATCATTTGGCTCGACGTAATTTATTGCAAGCACGCGCGGTAGTCACTGTTACGGTTTCAGCGTTAGCAGCTCTTATTACACAACTCTTTACGGAACTTTTCATATCATTCAAAAATACGAGTGAAATCATAAATGGCTATTCGTTTCCTTCTATTTCTACGCCTGTTTCATTGACTGGAGTTCTAATTTTTACAGGTATTTACGAATTCATTGATGGTGATTACAGCTGATGCGGAGTTCCGCGTTTCTTGGGTATCGAATCTAATTCATTCGAAAAAATATTGAAACCGCGCGGCATCCAGTTGTAATTGATAAATACTGCGCCTCAGATTACTGCGAACCATATAAAATTTAAAGTTTTTTTCTGTAATATTTTTTTTTTTCGACAATCTCCTTTTAGCAATATTATATTTTATTCCCTCGGAAAGAATCACAATATCTCAAGCTGCAAGAATTGGAATTTACTTTTTCTTGTCGATATCGGCTTATATCTCTTATTTAGGGAATGGTAATCGTTTAAATTTAAAATTTTATTGTTGAATGATGCACAATAATTTATCATCTTCTTCGTACCAGGGTTTCAGGCATTAAGCCACGCAAACTTTTTTGCCGTGCCGCCATTTAGGTAAGCTCATGATGCTCCATGTACTTTAATATATCACGTTAACCGCTTAATTTCTTTAATTATATAAAGTTATATCTTTGTTTCTAAAAACTTTGGCAAGCAAACCACGATCTTAGTATGCATCATATATACCACAGCTTTTTTCCGGTAAGAATATGTTCTCATCTTATTGGATACGAATAGGTGAATACTTTTAATAAAGAGATATTAACAAGTTCGTTCTTACGGTTTCGTTAAATATTAGGTCGATTGGAGGGGAGGTGAACCCAATTTCATTATCATCATCCGGTTGGGTCGTCTGTGATGTTTATATAATATGCCTAGTATATTTTTTATTTGTAAGTATTTTTGATACGTCATTACTTTTGAATCAAATTTGTCGAATTTCACGTGACTTTTTAGGTAGCTTACGAACAAGAATATCAAACCAACCAAGAGCGATTGCAGAAATCATTAGATGAAGTAAGTGTAATTAATATATTTATATTGAGTTTCTTTCGACCAATATTCTTCTTTTGTTTGTAATAGGCGAAATCTGCAACGACCGCCAAATCATTGTTCATTTCGAACGTTAGTCATGGTAAAGACACAATTCAACAACTATGGATGGATAAAACATATACATTAAATTAAATTTGATTTTAAACTTTTTAACCATTTTATTTTCGTTTCTTTTTATTTCAATTATTATTTAGAACTAAGAACAGTAAGTGAAGATTTGTTGGTCTAAATCGTTTTAAACATTCCTAACTTATCAATATGAATATAACCATTATGAATTATCTTATCATGTAAAGCCGTTACACGGTATGTGAAAAATAAAGTTAGATGCCTTTACCTAATATAGATCATTAACTCGTTATTACATAGGAATACTTGCCACGGTTGAAATTTTAGCAAAGACCAAATTAAACGAATCTCAACGCGCATTACTTAATGCCATCGAAAGTTGCGGAACAAATTTGATTTCGGTATTGTACAAAGTTAATCTTAGTACGCATTACCATGTTTTTTACTTATTCACATTTCAATACAGGTAGTAAACCAAGTTTTGACTTATGCAAGGATTGAACACGGTAAAATGGAGCTGGTAAGACTTAAATTAGATAGGGACATATAGGTGAAATCCGTTAAGAAATTTTATTTTAACAAATTGTATCTTAAAATATACATATATGATTCCTTTTTACTTTAATTTTGGTTAGGAGCAAAGTGTCTTTGATATTTATTCCGTTTTGCAAGAAATAGGAGACGGTAAGGATGTGCGCTTAAATGATTGATCTGTATGTATTGTATCAATGATTTAACTTTCTAAACCTTTATTTATTTTTTAGGATTGGCGCCTATACCTGAGAGAAAAAATGTGGATTTTTTTGTTGGTGTGAAAATGAGTCCGTTACATAGGTTTCTTGTAGGAGACGTTGGAGTTTTGCGTCAAATTATTTTGAACGTAACTATTTAATATATTAAATAAATATATAATTCCTTTTTTTTTTATCATATATACGAGACCTGAATTTTATAATGATTGGTGATCTAACATTCTCTAATTTCATTTCTAGCTTCTCGGAAATTCGGTATATTACTTTTTTTGTCGAATTTGCTGAAATTCCATTCAATTTTTTAATATGCAAAAAATTTTGTTAGATAAAATTTACTGATAAAGGAAGTATTGATTTAATTATAATTGAAATATCCGACGACGAAGGCATAGTTCCATCACAAGAAGTTGGGAATTCAAAACAACTAAGCTCCATAAATTCATATTCTGAAACAATAAATTCTTTTAAACAACCTACTTCAGAATCCAAACAAACCGATAATACTCAAGATGTTCCTAAGGTTAAATTTTGTATTGAAGTAATTGATTCGGGGCGTGGTATCGCACCCGAATTCATCAATCATATGTATCAACCATTTTCGCAGGTTGGCTAATCATATTCATTATTATTTTTTCTTTTAAAGTAAACGGTATATTGACATTTCCTTAAATTTGCGTGTTACATAGGAAGATTCTTCTTTACGGAGAAAATTTGAAGGAACTGGACTAGGCCTTAGCATCGTAAAGGGTAACATTATATTCTCATTGTTTTGATTATGTTACATCTCTAATTTCTTTTTTTTTTTTTAAAAAAAAAAAAATTCTAGGACTTCTTGACATGATGCATAGTCGACTTGAAGTTGACTCCAAACTTGGACAAGGCAGTAAATTTTCTTTTATATTTGAATTACCAATGTCAGATCGACTGGATGATTTGTACGCTTCTCCTCTTCCATTCGATCATAAATATCTAAAACTTTCATCATCGGAACAAGAAACATTAACAAAAAAGCTTCGATCCTTATCATATGTCGCATTAAATACAACGGACTTTCTATTCTCACAAAGAATAACGTATTACTTGGATCAATGGGAAGTTGATTATAGATTAAAGAGTAAAGATGAATTGAAAATTGAATGCACAGAGTCGAAACATGCTGACCTTGTTATCTTGAATGATAGCATTAGCGATTTAGAATGGTTTTTGAACGAGTTTACGCAGTATCAACAAATGCCGAATCATTCGAACAGTAAAGAATCCGCAAAAGAAAACCAAGTTGAAGTGGAATGTATTGAAGATACAGGATTACTACAACAACGCGTATTATTTTTTGCTACAATAGGAAATTATCAGGAAACAGAAAAGATTTTAAAGAAATATAAACCGCAAAGCGTTATAATAGTAACGAAACCTGCAGGTCCCGTTAAACTTTTATCAGCTATCATAAGGGCTATGGAATCTTTACTTAAGAAATCTGAAGAGTCATCAATAAACGAATATTATAATGTAATGAAAGTTCAAGAAGAAAAGGAAAGATTAATTCGGGAAGAATATATTAATTTCATTAAAGACTCAAACATTAATAAGATTGGACCAATGGATATTGGTGAATTAGCAATAAGTCCAAGCAGACTTACACCACCCGTATTAGCTGAAGGAATTTTATTCGGGATGGATAAAGAGATAATCTATGAACGTAAAGAGCAAAAAAAACAATTAGAGAGAACGAATAAAGACAAAAATAAAGTTAGATTAGAACCGGTTAGTGAAAAGAATGAAGATCCCAAAAATATATCATTTTTAATCGTTGAGGTGAATGTTTATTTTATAATTCGTTTTTCGTATTAAAAAATTTCTCATATATTTTTTATTTATTTATGATAGGATAATAAGATCAATGAGATGATTTTAATAACGATGTTAAAACAATCAGGGTACTATAATTACGATGTAGCAAATAATGGACTTGAAGGTTGAATTGATACAACTTTTTTTTTTTTAAAAAAAAAATAAGGAATAAAGTTTTTAATTATTTACGTGACATTCCTTTTAATATAGCTGTTAAAATGTTTTCACAGAAATCATATGATATAATATTTATGGTATGTGAAAAGGTTAATTCTTAAAATGATTAATTCGAATTATATAATCTTTACTGATGTATTTTACAGGACCTTCAAATGCCAATATGCGATGGTGTAGGTTATTTTATTTCATTTGCTTTATCTACGTGTAAGATTTTAACATTGAAGTTTTCTCATGTTTTTTCAATAGATAGAAGCAACGAAAGAAGTAAGTCTATCCTTTTACGCGTTTTAATCATTACGATTCATAATTTTGATTCTTGATTAATCAAATTCTCTTTAAAACAACAAAACAAAAAAAAAAAAAAAAGATACGGAAAATTGAGCGTGGAGAAGAATCATATTTAGCAGCACCTATTCCAAGAAGTCGAGATTTAACATCAGAATCTACAGAACAACATAATATTGGTAGTCGACGAAAAAAACGAAGAAAAAAGGCTATAATAGTTGCAATGACTGGACTTGCTTCAAAAGTATGAGAAATTACACAACTAAGGCTCTCTCTCTCTCTATCACCCTCTTTTTTTTTTTTTTTTTTTTTAATGAATGTGTATTAATTCTCGAACTTAAATTAATTGACACATAAATAGGAGGATAGCCAAATTGCGGTATAATGTTTAAACTTTATTTATTATTTATTTATTTTTTATTAAGACAAATGGTAATGTCCTTTCTATAATGAATATTTTTAGGAAGCGGCTGGATGTAACGAATTTTTGTCAAAGTATGCACGGAAATCTAAACAATATCAAATCGTTTGAAAGTGATTAATTTTCTGTCAATATTTAATGTGTTTAACTTATTTTATAGACCAGTATCGATAAAATCTTTAAATGCGCGTATGAAAATTTGGACAAAAGAAGTATTAAATGTAGAAGAGGAAGAAAACGAAGATGACAAAGGAGAGGAACTCTCGGTAGAAGAATCAGAAGAGTAATTTGTAACCACATGATTATAAATAGAGCAAAGAAACAATATATCAAAGCGATAAATGCATGCAAGATGTTGTAACCTAGCCTAAATGAAAAATGATGTAATTGATCATCACAAAATATTATCAAATATGTAAAGTGTGAGAAAGTTTTAAAAAATCGCGTGGCAAACTATAATAAAAATGACAATATTAACTAAGCATTATTATTTGTGGCTGTCAATTTGTTTTGACCAATATATAAAGGAACCAAAAAAGAAAAAAAAAATTCGTCTTTACTAATAAATGTTATGGAGTATTCACAAAATTCACAAATTACAAGCACAGTTCATGATGAGAAGAAAATAGCTTTTGATGTTCCGGGATGGGGACACACTCTAGTATCAGTTAATGAATCAATGAATGCACAAAATCTTTATTGGTTTGTTGGAGTTGATAATATTGACATTAATAAAGTTATATATAAAGTTGAGGATTTGGTTTTCGAAGCTAGTAAAGATGAAAGTGTTAAATTTATCTATGAGAAATGTGATGATAAAATTGTTCAAGTTGTACCACTCTTAGAAAATGTTACCGAAAATGAGATCATTAAAAATCATTTTTGGCAACTTTCTATATTCGTGAAGAATTTATTATTTGTAACGTTACAAGATCTTAAATTTAAAATAGTAAGTTACCTTCTTTATTTTCCTAATTGATTATTCAACACGCCTTGTCTCATAATTTATCTTATGTATAGGAGGAATTGGATATTAAATCAATTTGTTATGGTGTTTGGCAAGACTTCAAATTCTTATTAGAAGTTCTTGATATAAGAGGAATGTGTACAACTGTATGGAGATCGATCAAACACATAATCGTAAGTATCTAATATAAATGAAAAAATATAACCGTAGCGCATAATGTTTATCTCATCGTATATATTCCTGCTTAAAGGAAACGTTTGATTTCCAAACGATATTAATTAATGCTAGACGATATCTGAGATTTTTGTTGGTAATGTTAAATAAAAGACGCATATACTTAATAAGCAAGACACATTAGTTTATACTTGCGTGACTAATATGCGGCAAAATTTTTTTTTTTCTATAGGAAGTAATTAATTCAAAGGAAGTATGTTCCGGTACTTGGCAAGATATTAAATTTTTATATGTAAGTTTTTTTTTTTAAAAAAAAATTTTTTGCAGAGATTTATGAAACATTAAATTAATATTGATCGATTACAGGAAACGTTTAGAATACGTTTATAGTTATGAGAATCATGTCCAATTTATTTTCACCCCAAAAAATAATAAAATAAAATAATCATCATTGTAAAAATAACAAAATGCCCTTCTATGAATTAAATTTTGACATTTGAAATACGTACACTCACCTAGCAAAAATGACCGACCAACAATAATTTTGCGATTAAATACCTCATTTTTAAATAAGTATATTTC
>CAJVPQ010001391.1:0-18400 GCA_910591825.1 Funneliformis caledonium
AATAAAAAAAAAAATTTTGAATTTACTTACTTGTAGCCGGAGTTAGAGGCGGTCAGATACTTATGACCGCTACTGTATCAATCAGATAATAAACTTGAGCTGTTGAATGGTCAAGTATCAAAAGTTTACTGTAAGTCAACATACTTTAAAATTATATACATAAAGCTATAAAAACAATTTATATAAAATTTATTTATATTCAAATTTAAATGGACTAATTCTCGTAAAGTTATTACATAAAAGAGTTTGGAAATAATAAAAAATCTTAAATTATTAACGTCTATTATTTAATATAGAATAAACATTAATTCATACTTTAAACGTTAATAAATATTTAATCATAATGTGTAATATCGTAATTAGATGGAATGTCTAAATCAAATAATTTAGAATCTTGAAATCAATTAAATTTATTGAAATTAGTATTTATTTAATAATCGCATCGAAATTAAAATTAACTATTCTCACCTTTTTCAAGGTATGAAGTAATAAGAGCCGAATTAATAGGATTTGTTAGATTTTTATATGCAAATGCTCTACTTGTATATACAGCATCAGGATTTGCTTTACTCAAGATTGATATATTTGGAATCTCTTTATCAGCTTCTTCAAATCCTTCCCTTATCTCTTTTCCATAATATGCATATTTTTCAGTACCTGTATAAACATTATAATGAACAGAAAGATTCCAAAAATTCAATATACCACACAATTCTTCAGTTGTTGGTCTTTGATTTAGATTCGCATTCATACACCTATAAGCCAATTTTTTATAAAATTCAGGAGTTCCTTTTCCAAATTCTGGACGAAGTCCATTGCAAACATCTAAGGCTAAAGTTAAGTCATGATTCCTATTATAAAATGGAAGATTACCAGATGACAATTCGGCCATAATTACACCAAAACTGTAGATATCAGAGGCCAAAGAATATAATCCTTCATTTAAGACTTCTGGAGCGATATATGGTAATACTCCATATATTTTATTATCCGAAAATTGTTTATTTGCTGGTCTTATTAATCCAAAATCTGAAATAAGTGAATTATTGTCATTTTGTAAAATATTTCCACTATGAAAATCCTTATGGCAATATCCTAACCGATATAAATTATGAAGGTCAAAGGTTATACCAAGTAATAAATTAATCTTATATTGCCATAATAGTTTGTTAAATTTATTTGAAAGAATACTTCTCAAATTTCCCTTATTTGCATATGTTACGATCATAATTAATTCTTTGGTTTCTGGATCCTTAGTTATTCCATAAAAATTTAATAATAAATTACCAACATTACATAAATCCCAATGTGCTTGAAGCTAATTATTATGATAAATATCTTAGTAAATTATTTAATAAATATCAAATATAAATGTAAAATATACCTACCTCATCAAGAAATTTTGCTGACATATCTCGTGATCCAATCAACCTTTTCAAAGCAACTATCATAGGTTTTGGAACTAATTTTTTCCAACTTCCATCATCTTGCTTTTGAAAATGTGATATCCTGTCTAACCATATTGCAGCATAAACTTTTGCAAAACCTCCTTCACCAATTTCTTTTATGTTTGTGAACCTATCAAAAGGCATCCATCCAAGAAATCTTGCTTCTTCATTATGCCTTGCATCATATATTGTATCTTTAATAAACTTATCAATGTCATAATTTCCACTAGTCCATCCTTCGATTAAATTCCAAGGATCACATTCTTTACACCAAAATTTCTCAGCAAACGGTCTATTGCAATAAGAACAATTATTAACTGTTAATCGTTCTTGAGTTTTCATTTTCATTCATTATTTTCTTGGATAAATATTTATAATTGTTAGTGTCACCAATCATAATTTAATAAATGTTACATAACAGTAAATATTTGTAACCAATAATATATTGTGTAACATTTTCGAAGGCGTTTTATTTCGTTTGAAATATTTGAAAGTTTTTTTTATATTATATGATTTTCAGACGATTTTCAAATTGGATCAAAAATCAGGTGATTCTGTTAAGTTTAGAAGGCTGCAGTAGTAGAATAATTTTAATTTTTCAAATGTAACAGGTTTTTTTTTTTTTTTTTTTGAATCAATTATATTTCAAATTTGCATCTTTTTTTTTTGATTTTTAGGTAGATTTGTTTATTTTTATTTGCTTTTCAGGTTCAATCGCTTTGAGGCGTAGCGAGCGATCAAATATTTTGAATCTTTTATCTGAACTTTATTCTTTAGATTTCTCCTTTAGTAAGGTTGCCGGGCAAAACCCGGAGGTTTCGACAGACATCGAAATCGAAACCCGTCGAAACGTTTTGCAAATATTTTTGTTTACAAACCATATATATCAAAGGTCATTTTCTTTTATAATAATATCATATATTTATATTATTTATAAAAGATAAAAAATAAAAAACAAGTTTGCTTTTAAATTAAGGTGTGAACTAGTTGATAGTAAAAAAGGACAAGTTGTTTTCTTTCACAGAAATAATTTGAAATGAGCTAAAAACAACATCTCATTTAGCACAATGACTGAATGATTCATCTATTATATGATTACTAACATTGATGTTTTATAACATTAATATGAAATTCTTTTATGAGCGAATTTAAAATCAAATCCACGTTTGTTAACGTGCCGATCATTTTCGTATCTCCGAAATTTTTGAATAAAACTTTGCAAGAACTTTTGAAACATTTATTATCTAAGCTCCCAAATTATATATCATATTTATGTTTTTACCTGTTTTGCAGATTTACTTAGGAGGTCAAGTAATCTTAGAATGTCGCATATTTATAAAAAAGCAATACTAAAATTCTAATTTAAATTTCTATTTATAGACAAGTTTTTAATTTGAACTTTTAATGATCTTCAAAAATATGTAACCTTTTTTGAATTTCTTTCCCGCAACATATCATTCTAAAAAAAAAAAAAAAATAAAAGAAATATTGCTAAAATGACAAGAGGGTATTCATTAGGACAAGATTTGAGGTTATTGTTAAATAACCCAAAATATAGTGATATAGAGATTGTATGCAAGGATGAAAAAGAATTACATGGTTGTAGAGCAATTTTAGCTGCAAGGTCCGAAGTATTTGACAGGTTACTTTATAGTAGAGTAGGAGAAAGTTATGAGAAACGAATTTCTTTTTCAAAGATCAATTCTTCAGGAATGGAAGTTATAATGGAATATGTTTATACGGGAGTTGTTAAAGAAGAATCTTTAACCAAAGAAAATATCGTTGACGCTTTTATTGCTGCGGACTACTTTCAACTGCCGGACCTTCAAGAATTTATTATGAAGACAGTTAAAAATACCTTAGAAAAGAATCGCAATGATAATTATTCACCGGAATTGTTATCTAAAATTCTTGATACAATTCCATTGACGGAAGATAACATTCTTTCTAATCTTTTAGTTGACGCAGTATCAGCTATTCCATTAAATACCATCGAACTTGGCCGGTTATCTAGTAAAGCACTACGGGTCCTTTTATCTTGTACTTATGAAAAGGATAAATTCTTTGTAACCCCAGAATATGAAGTGTTTCGATACAGTGCTATTTTAGTTGCAAGTGAGACATCTAATGATGCAGCCAAATCCCTTTTGAACCGTTTACCAACCTTAGAACACATGGATAAATTTAAGCAAATCGATAATGACCTTATTCCGGAGCATCAAAAAGTCGCTAAAGAATTAGTAAATTTGATACAATTTATTGATTTCAGACGAATTAAAAGTCAAATATTAGCTAACATCATCGAGCCATTAAAGATTATCCCAGTTGAAACGCTTTTAAATGTTTATCGACATCGGGCAATGTCATATAATGCAGATTTGAATGAAGTTCGTGGACTTTTACCTGTATCTAATAATACTGACTTCGTTTGGGATGAGTCAGCGTGTGGATCAAATCTTATTATCGAAGATGAAGGGAAAGTTGTACGAGCATCGAATGCTTGTAAAGGACACCAAAGTGTTAGAGCTAAGGTGGCATTCGAAAATCAAGGCATTTATGAATGGGATGTTATAATTGAGAAACATTGTGGATGGGATTGGGTTGGAGTGTGTGCATCAGAAAACTTTGTTTATGAAAAGTATGTAGGATATCCAACTGCTTCTATTGGATGGTTATTAGGCTCTCCAGGTAGAATTTATCACTCTAAAGAAAATTATAGAGATGGATATTGTCCTTCATTTGCGAGAGAAAATAGCAAAGTTACTGTTCATTTAGATATGAATAAAAGGACCGTTTCATTTACAGTCAATGATGTAAAATATCCAGTGGTATCAGAATGGAAAGATCTACCATCTAAACTTTACCCTGCGGTTTCATTACATTATCCTTGTCAGTTTCGAATTCAGTTTCATTAGTATGAAATAATATTTAGCAAATATTAAGTTTATTTAAATAAAATGTAATTAAAAATATATTACTTTCGTATATTCGGCGGGATAAGGACTTTTGTAATTTTCTCATCATCTGCTGAAGTCTACAAAGCATAGCACACTAACCAAATGTATATATTTCGATAGTAATTACATCAGTTTGTTCTGGAAAGTGCTAGAAAGTTCATAACTCCTCATGTTATGTTTTCGATTTTGTCATATATATTCAGTAAACAAATACCATTGTCGACAATTAAAACTGCAAAGATTTTAGCTAATGCATAAATTATAATAATATATTTACAAAACCCGGTAATTTACCATGTCCGTCTGTGTTCAAGGACATTATTATTTTTGAATGATGAAAGGATGAAGATGTTAATTTCGTCTAGTTAGACGAGATTTAACAAAAGAATGCTGATGAGATAAAGAAATTTAAATTCCAACTTACTATATATATTCTTTTATAGTCCTTATTTTATATTTTAATTTGCATTTGACTGTCCATCACTGTTCCTCGTCTGTAAGAAATCAGTAGGACCACCTCTACTTTATCACCGCCAGCTCTTGATAAAGGATATTGGTAGTAGTTCATCTATGCTTTCCAAAAGGTATTCCTTATACTTAGCGCTAAGATTATGTACCAATAATATTTCATTTTCCAAATTTTTATGAGAACGATGCCTTTTGATTTCAAATAAGCCACAAAATTTACGTTGAGCATCATGTGATGGTTCATAGTTTAAATATTATTCATCCAATTAAAAATTCAAATTTTACTTTTTTGAACCAGAAATTTTAAAACTGATCCTTACAACCATATTATTAATTTATTTATCAAAAAATAAATATATACTCTATTTATTTATAACACTTTTGTTGTTTCAAAATACGAGGACATGGCGGATCCAGCAAGAGAAGTCTTTTGTGAGAATTATTCATTTATTTTATATATATTTGGTAATTAGTAAATTTTCCACAATTGAATTACTTTAGCATAATTAATTATTACTAAAACGAATCCCTTTGTGATGTTGACTCGCCATTGCTGTCACTATTTGCATACATAATTTTCAACGTTTAATTTCAGAATAATATTAATAACTTGTTCTTCATTCAACAATAAATTCAAGACAACATGGATAGTATGCCATCATATGGATGCTCTTCCACCATGCTTTATATTAAATGAATATTTAATCTATCAAAATTTTTCTTGGAAAAAGTTTGGGCAACTGTAAGTCTAAGGTTAAGTTGTACTTCGCAAATGAAGCCTTGACTATTTCTAATATCGATCCATTGTTAGCTGAAAGTACTATTATTTCTGAAGACTTATAAATCGCTATCAAATTAAGAACGTTGATTGATCTATTATCAGCTGAAAGCAGAAATAAGGCTGGTTCAATATTTATTGACCGCGATATCATATGATAAGTAAATTTCAAGTCGTCTCCACGGGTTTAGTTCAAATACATGTGATATACTGTACATCTAATAATATCAATTAAAAAATTATTCGCAAAGAAGGCTTCGAATGGACCACGTACAAAGATGGTATCTTCATATATACAAATGAGAGAAATGCTATGTCCAATTCAGATGGTGTAAAAGAAATTCTGTTATTTACGCATATTTATTAAAAATTGTTGTTATTTGACTTATCCTAACCTCAATCTATAAATGTTTACGATATTCCAAACAAGAAAATCTTCTAACAATAATTTAAACATATTAGTAATATTAAAATTAAATTTTTGAAAGTAAAAATTCAAAATTTGGTAAGGTTACCTGTATTAATTATCGTAGTTTTAGTGTATATAAGGACCATCATTAAAAACTATTGCATCCACTCCAAACATTGAATATTAAATAAATATAAAAACTTTTATATGTAAGAAATATTCTAAACTTTGATGTGGCTTTCCTATCGTCGCCCTGAATAATGATAGCCGAATTTATTTTCCGGGTCACATACACATCAAGGTTGATCAAATTCATTATCAATATAAATCCAAATCGCAAGACATGAAATATTTTTTTAATAATATTCTGAAATCGTGTGACTATTATTATAAATGTTCACACATCTTACTTTAGAATCTTGGAAGTAACCACCATTTTTAAGTCTGTAATTCGATCCCATTGCATAAGATTGTGATCCTTAAGTTTAATTTCGTTGCAAATGTATTGAGCCTTGAACAAAATCAATCTTTCTCATCAAGTGAACCTTTAGTTAAAATTTTATTCAGCAAATATGTTGTGATCCTTGGAAGAAGACTATCAAAGTGGTCGCGATCCTTGTTGAAGCTTGATCGTAGAAATCCATAAGAGATTGCGATCCTTGGTTGAAGTTCGATCCTGTTACAAGAGGTCGTAGAAATATATTGACCCATCAAGTGATCGAGATCCTTGGTTAAGTACGATCCCGTCAAGGGGTTGTGATTCTTGAAAGAAATATATTGATCTCAAATACCTCTTCGGCTAATTTATGAAACTTGATTCCGTTGCAAGTGGTCGTGATCATCCTTGGAATTTCATTTGCTTTACCATTTCATTTTGTTACAGTTTCATTCAGGTAAGTGATGAGAAATATTCTTTTGATAAGGATATTTAATATTTGTAATATTTATATACATGAGAGGTTTGCTATTAAAATCAAGTTACGAACACAGTAAATCTATATGATTTGTAACGTGATTTTAATAGAAAACTTCCCAAATATATATATATATATATTTTTAAAAGATGTCTTTATAACCAAATTCAACTCTTTATGTAATTTTTATTATAATGAATAAATTCATAAAAAAAAATACCGAAGGATATGACCGAAAGAAATTTCATTTTTAACGCACGGATATAGAATATTTATTAGACTTATAATTGATGGAACAAATTTATTATTTAATACATTTTAGAGAAATTTTGGAATTGATTGATTAAAGGTAAAATCTAAAATTTAAAGAAAGCTATATAAAATTTGTTGCATTTCTACGAGTTCTTTAAATTCTAAATCTTTTCTCCCCGACTAAACTGATGAATTGAATTATTCCTGATGCCATGAAAAACCATTTCTTATTTAAATTAATCATCAGTATTACGTTATGATTTTCCTATATAATTAATAAATAAATGTTTGAATAAATAAAGTCAAATTAATAATTTAAGACGAAAAAGTAAATAATTTAGTTAAAAAAAAAAAAGCTAAGCTAAATTGCTAAATTGTACCAAGGTGTTAGAAGGTGGTAGAATGTTTGATTAATTTATTTTTTAAATATACAGGGTAGATTTTCATTAAAGGATTGGGTAAATTTGGTATGCCAGTTATTCGAGTTTCACGGCACCAGAGTTCCGTTAAAGAGTCAGGTAAAGTTGGGAGGCTTGTTATTTGAGTCCCTTCGCAGTCAAGATAAATTAATGAGTTAGGTAAAGTTGGTAAAAAGGCTATTTGAGTTTTAGAGCACGAGAGTTTCGTTAAGGAGTGAGGTAATGTTGGTAAGCTTGTTATTTGAGTTTCATAGCAATAGAGCTCCATTAAGGAGTCAGGTAGAGTTGGTAAGCTGGTAATTAGAGTTTTAGAGCACGAGAATTTCTTTAAGGATTTAGGTAATGTTGGTAAGCTTGCTATTTCAGTTTCATAGCAATACAGTTCCGTTAAGGAGTTTGGTAATTTTGGTAAGCTTGTTATTTGAGTTTCAGAACACCAGAGCACTGATAAGGAGTTAGATAAGGTTGGTAAAATGGTTATTTGAGTATTAGAACACGAGAATTTCTTTAAGGAGTTAGGTAATGTTGGTAAGCTTGTAATTTGAGTTTCATAGCAATAGAATTCCATTAAAGAGTCGGGTAAAGTTGGTAAGCTGGTAAGTTTAGTTTTCGAGCACGAGAATTTCGTTAAGGAGTTAGGTAAAGTTGGTAAGCTCGTTATTTGAGCTTTAGAGCAACGGAGTTCCGTTAAGGAATTAGGTAAAGTTGGTAAAATGGTTATTTGAGAATTGTTACAATAAAGTTCTGTTAAGGTGTTAGGTAAGGTTGGTAAGCTATTTATTTGAGATTCATAGCAATGAAGTTCCTTTAAGGAATTAGGCAAAGTTGGTAAGAAGGTTATTTGAGTTTTCGAACACGAGAGTTTCGTTAAGGATTTAGGTAAAGGTGGTAAGATGGATATTTGAGTATAAGAGCAGATGAGTTTCGTTAAGGAGTCCGGTAAAACTGGTAAGCTTGTTATCTGCGTTCTTCCGCAGTCAAGATAGGTTAAGGAGTTAGGTAAATTTTGTAAGCTAGTTATGGGGGTATTGAAACAATAGAGTTTAATTAAAGAATCAGGTAATGTTGGTAGGGTAGTTATTTGAGTATCAGAACAATTAAGTTCCATTAACGAGTTAGGTAATTTTGGTAAGCTGGTTATTTGAATTTCAGAGCAATTGAGATATGTCAAATTTCGATATCTTTGCAATCCGCCTAAGGTGTTCAATACTTCATCCTTATTAATACTTGTAATAGTTAAACTATCAATTGTATCATCATAAATGATTGATTCAAAATCAATGATCCTTCCTTCCAATTCATGAATAATTTCCTGATTGGCATTGGTTACTTCTTCTTGTCTTATAACCTTTTCTTCTAAATTACTAATAGTTTCA
The DNA here is from genome assembly GCA_910591825.1 of Funneliformis caledonium. NCBI lineage: Eukaryota > Fungi > Glomeromycota > Glomeromycetes > Glomerales > Glomeraceae > Funneliformis > Funneliformis caledonium. Next base: position 9,022 of record CAJVPQ010001391.1, read on the forward strand.
TCTCGCTCTTTAATCTTTTCTTCTAAATAGTTGAATTGTAAACAAAATAATTCATTAGTTTGCTCCAATTCTTTAATTCTAATTTCAAAGCTTTTTAGGGTTTCTTCTAAATTGTTCTTTGAAACCATTTTTTTTTTTTTTTTTTTTTTTTTTTTGTCTCACGATTATTTTTAAATGTTTTTAAATGTTTTTTATTATTATTTTCTTGTATCATAGTTGTTTACCAATGGAAAGCTAAATATTACCCAGCCTTCTGACCAACCGTAAATTTTTTCCATAAACAGTCTAGTTTGTAAGGATCTGCGCTAGGGGGTATATAGTAATCATGTATGATATGGTTTGTATGACAAATATTTCCATACATGTATGGATTTTCTAAAATTTAAAATTTCGTCGCAGCTATCTCATTTAATTTTACCAGAATTTGAAAATCTAGCTTTACATCAAAAATGCATATGCATCGACCTTTGCCTAGGTTAGCAAAAAAAAAATATATTTTTTTTTCTAAATTAACCGAATAATAAAGTTTTTAAATTTTTTAATTCGATTAATATTAATTATTTTAATTATAATTTTTTTTTTTTTCAGATTCATGACTTTCATAAAGACTTTTTTCATTTTTTTTTTTTTTTAAAATGATTTCTTTCGAGTTAGGTAACCGTAAATTTTCACTTTTCTTTTTGATTACCACTTTTTTTAGATGATTTCTCTTTAATTGAACTTCAGGTCGCGTAAGTTTGTTTTATCTTTAATTAAAGTTTTTATTTAGGCAGTTAGATCGCTGCAAACCGTCTTTCATTTTGTTTTTAGTTTCTGGGTTCGATCACTTGGACGCAATGATGGCCATTTGAAGATTGGTGCGATTTTATTTTTCGATATTACATTGTTATTTTTCCCAAATCTAATAATGCAATATATCATGAAGCAATGCTTTGATAACGATAGTGGACCGTTTGAATAACGTCTCGGACTTCCCTGGTTTGATTATAAAAAATAATAGCAATAATAAACAATAGATTCGATTTTTATACCTAGTAGTATTCGACTTTCTAATATTCCTAAAGATTCGAGTATTTATTGAAGAAAAAAATAACAGAAGAGGTAAAGCTAGAATCTGTAACTTCTGATAAATTGATATAGTTAATCTATCTAATAAAAAATATTTATGAAGATAAAATTTTATTAATTAATGATCTATTTGCTTTATAGTTGTGGGGCAAAACCCTAATCCCATTTTGATAAAAGTCGAAACTTTTCAGAAATTATTTCGACAGTTTCGATCGATAGTTTCGATGGGTTTCGAAAGTTTCGGCAGTTTCGATAACAACTTTGCGAATTTGACGGTTTTATTGTATCACTATGTAGAAATATAAAAATCGATTTTTTTTTTTTTTTTGCTTTTTATTTTAAATTAGAACAAAGTTTCCAAAATAATACAATTTGGAAGCACTGGTACTTGAAGAATTAGAAAAATTACCTTATGAAGAAGGTGATAGAGGTTGGTACCGGGATTTATTTAATTTTAAAAATCGGATCCGGGTTTAAATCCGAATAACGAATCTGTATTTCAAAGATGGTGCTATAAATAATTACAACTATTTGCAGTTAATTACAACTTATAAAGTTATATTAAACTAAAACTATACTATGCTAAAATTAACTTTATAATAAATTTTTTATTAATTCGATAAATTTTTACGCCTTCATAACTCTCAATTCTATTTATCTAAAATAACATTAAAGCTATTAATTATAGAAAGAATTATTTTTTCCGTAATTTTTCATAAAGGCGTTCTATTTTGACTTTTTTAAAAGTTCTTCTGTATCCATTTATTGCATACCAATTTCAAGACAGGCTCGTAAGATTATTTATATTATTAATTTAAAAAAGATTTGAAAAATGCGCGAGAGATACGGGTACAAAATTAGAAGCACAACACACAATTAAAGCAAAACGTGATAAGAAAAGAAGAATTAATGAAATGAAATGGACGAATCAGATTAAATTAATGTTTATAATTCAGCAATGGTCCGATAAAGAGGTCTTGGCGAATAATCATCTTATTGAAATTATGTAAAAGGTTTAAATGAAGGCATACATTTTTTACCATATTTTAAAAATAAAGTATAATTTTCTTGAGTTGGTTTATCCTTGGGAATACATCGGAGGTACAGAAGATTTCTGTTTACTTTTTTTCGTGGTTTTTCCCGATGGTTGGGAAGTATATAAATTTTTTTTTTTTGATATTAAAGGTAGGGGTAAAACGCAATCATTGAAAAGAACAGTATAATAAATCCATCATATTAGAAGGCGCAGTAAATTCCTTGCGCATGATTTCAATTAATCCAATACTTCTTACTGATTTAACTTATAATTCGTCACAAAGAAAATTATCAACGTCTCTCGTCCGAATTGATATACAACGGTATCTTCATTCATCATTATTTTATCCTAATTTTTAATAAAATTGGAAACGGGCTCTTACGAAAATCAGGTCATTTACATAATGATATTTAATAACTTTGATTACGTTGTCGTTCTTTTGTTGTCGATTATAACCAATTTCAGAACGCAGTTAAATATATTTGGTAAGACAATAAGCGGTTAGATACTTTTTAAGTTATTTATGGAAAAATTACAATTGTAAAAAGATTTAACCGAGGGCTGAGTAAATGAGAATTTTTATTGGTAATCTTTGATGCTGAATTCAACCATCCGAACAAATTTTAAAAAAAAAATTCAAATAAAAAAAATAAAAAAATGGTTTTAAAGAATAATTTAGAAAAAAGCCTAAAAGCCGTGGAAACGAGAATTAAGGAATTAGAGCAAAGTAACGAAGGGTTACGTTCACAATTCAAATATTTAGAAGAAAAGGTTAGAGAAGAATCCAAAGCCAAACAAGAAATTATTAATAATTTAGAAGAAAAGATTAGAGAACGAGAAGTAATATCTAAAGAAAAGCAAGATATTATTAATGAACTATTACAGATACTAATAAGGATGACATATTGAACACCTTTGGCGGATTGCAAAGATATCGAAAATTGACAAGTCTCTTTTGTAATAATTCTCAAATAACAAGCTTACCAACATTACCTAACTCCTTAACTTATCTAAACTGTTTTAAAACTCAAATAAAACGTTTACCACATTACCCAATTCCTTAACGGAACTCCGTTGCTATGGAACTCGAATAACAAGCTTACCAACACTACCTAACTCATTAAAGAGCCTTTCTTGTGGTGATACTCAAATAAAACATTTACCAACATTTCCTAACTCCTTAACGGAACTCTGTTGCTATGGAACTCAAATAAAAAGCTTACCAAATTTACCCAATTCCTTAACGCGAATCATCCCTCAATATTTAAAAGATCAATACTCAAACAATTATCTTACCAACTTCTAATACAATTTAGCAATTTAATTTTTTTTAACTAATAATTATTTACTTTTAGTCTTAAATGATTAATTTGACTTATTTTGTTCAAACATTTATTTATCAATAATATTGAAAAATATTTTTTGTTGATTTATTGATAAATACTGATCATTAATTTAATTAACAACCATTTTTATATTCAGTTATTTGTCCTTATTAATATAAAGAATATCTTGTACATTTTGGTTCTAAACTTTCATCAAAAGATTTTATTTGCTCTAAGTAGGAAAAAAAATACTTGAGATTTAGAATTTCAAGAACTAGAATATAATCACTTTTAGATAGATTACTTTAGAATTTACCCTTACAACAAATTCTAAATTTTATAAGAATTTTTTAATCAACTCAATTATAATTCTAATAATTATCTAAAGCTTGAGCTTGAATAACAAGGATCCATTTATATCAATTACTAGGAACTTAGATTAAAAAAAATTTTTCAAAAATTTTGTCTTAAACTTATTCTTTAACGTTAACTATTACCCTAAAAATCAGTTTCCATCTAATTAATTAAGCAAAAAAATAAAATAAAATGAATAAAAAATATTTGTAAAAGTTTATGTTAATTTTGTAAACATATTCTATAAACTTTTATTAATATAAAAAAGAAAATAAAAATATGAGTACATTATTTCATTATATTCCTGAAACTTAAAAATTAGTATTATGTATGATAGTTTTTCTTTATAATACATATTTTTATACTCATGTACTGAACAAATTCAAATTGAAAAATAACCTTTAAATTTAAAATTTTTTTTACATGCTAGTTATATAACGAAGTATATAGTGAAACAAGTTTTTGAAATCAGAAAAAATTTAAATAATCTGATGTCTATAAAGAATTATCTTTACTAGATTTAAAGATGTTTATTCACGATAAACTTAATTCTTCCAATTTATAATACTTTCATAAATACTTCTAGCATATACATTGCATAAGTTACATACCTTTATTAAATCCATAAATGATTTTTTTTGAAAAATCAAATGAAATAAGTCCACTCATATTATAATACTTCAGTTAAATTCCTTTTAAAATTTTTACATATCTTTATCATGAAACTTTTCAACAAAAATCTTAAGGTTTGCTAAGTAAAATTTTTGATAATTAGTATAATCATATCTTATAGTATGCATTATATTGTTGTCAAATAAAAAGTTTAATATAGAAAATAAAGTCTAAAGGATAATTATATTTTTGAAAAAAGCAATACACCAAGTTTTGGTAACCAAAGCTAATGTTGCATTAGAACGTATTTAATATTAAAAAACTGCTGAATTTTTCACTTATAATATAAAATCTACTAAATTCAATTTTAAGCAAAAAGAATATGCTAATTTGTTTATTTAATCATGTAATTATTAAGAAATGATTGATTATTTCAGTTTAAGTCAAATCAATAATGTGTTTCAGTTTTAATTCATATATTTATCATTTAAATTATTAATTTAAATAATTATATACATTTACTTTTAAATCAAAACCCATTAAAACGTTTTATTAATAAATTTATTGAAGATAAAATTACAAAAGATTTAATGGGTGGCAAAAAATTGATGAATGACAAAAACTATAGAAACTAGCACTGGCCAAATAATGAAATATCAGGTCATGAGCTATCATGGCATATCAGTTAGTTATCATAAATCTGATATGGTAATGATAGCTTATATTAAAAATCTTATAAATATCAGTTTCTGATATGACAATGATATCTATATGATGTTGATCTGAAATTTTAAAAATATATCATTAAAATATTTTATAAAATTACTAGACCCATTAGTAATCCAATTTTTCTATGATAATTATATGATAAATATATTATATCAACCTAATATTTTATAATGAAATATCAAAAAATATTAGTAAAATATCAAAACTTGATATTTTAATTATTTTATTATTGACCTATTAGCATGATATATATTTAAAAAATATAAATATCAAAAGTAATAAACAAGCAGTTTATTCATATTATTAAAGTTTATATATGCATTTTTCTATTTATAAGAATAACTTATAAATAATTTTTAAGGGTTTTTTACCTAACATCATTTTCTTGTAACAAATTGTTCTAAAATATTATGTATTACTATGATACAATCCTTACTTAATTCATAAAAATCATTCTCCTATAGTTTCATGTTACAAAATCTTTCTTGTTAATTCGATAATAAAATCAAATTCTAATATCATTTAATTTCTTATACCATTTAACAAAAGCTAAATAATATGTTTTAGAATCTTCTAGCAGATAAACAGTTATTGAATCTAGCCAGGATAGATTTTGGTTGTTGATCATTGTCTAAAATAAATTAAAATAATATATTTGCTAATTTTATATATCTTGCAGAAGCTGTTGAGCCAATTATTTTAGCTCTAATTCTTACTTGACCAAACTTAATAACTTGTAGTAAAATTGCTATTATTTCTGATAATGCATTATGAATATCTAACAATTTCAAAAAAAGAGTAGTTTTCATACACACTATTATAATAATCTATCAGTAAATTTAATATATTTAGCAGTAGATTCATTTTTTTTCTTAGATTAAGTAATTTATCTGAAAATGGTTCTGAACCTGTTCCTGCTTTTTCTTTTGTATTCTTTGATATGATTAAAAAATTGAAATATTCTATCAAGTTAAAATCATAATTATAGGTAAGACTACTGACTGTCTCTTTATAGATGATATAAGATAGATACTTGAAAAGATGATTGTTTTCATTTGCATATGATTGTTCATCGAGAAAAGCATAAAGTTGAACAATCTTAAATAGTTCTGGCTCTATATTCCAATTACTACTATAAAAAGAACCTATAAAAAAATCAATTAAATATCAGAATATTTAATATAAGAATATCAGAACTATTATATAAATATAAAAGTACCTAATAATCTATTCATGTATTCAAAACTGTAATATTAAAATAAATATAACAGATCATACATTCATATATGTGCAAATATAAATGCATATTTGGTGTTATCTTTTCTGATCTATAATTATCTTTGACTAGTTTTACTATAGATAAAAGGCATTGATACACCTCATTAAGTCCAAATATTGATATAATATGATATATAAGAATATTGCATGTGTGGATAAATAAGCTTAATATTTATTTATCATCATTTTGAGTAAATCTCAAGTAATGGAAGTAGCACAAGTAATAGAAGTAGCATATATAAGAATGAAATTTTTTTACTGATCAGCTGTAAAGCCTGAAAAACCTTTTCCTATTACTATTTTACTTAGAATTTTACCGATAACTGATAGTAACTTTAGCTTATTGACTAATTTTTACATAATCAATAAATCTTTAGTGTTATTCTCTTTTCTTTAATCTATAACCAAGTTATAATCCACTTAATAATGCCTAAAAAAAGTAATACATAGAATTAATAATAAGGAACTAAACAGAGTTAAAATACAAAAGCTGGTATATCTCTGATTACAGTACATAAGTTTTAAATATATGCTTCTTTCGAGCATCTTTAGTAATACATTTTTTCCATAAAACTGCATTATTTCTTATTTCTTCTATATCTCTAGTAACAAACTATTGTTTTATATCGTTAAAGCTTTCAAAATTCAGCTGATTTTTATTGTTAAAATTAACCACTATTTTACATCTGTGATAAGCTATACGTGTAGATATATGATTCAAAGTTTTCTTGCAGCTAATATATCGCATGCACAGCATATAATTGCTAAACATATGAGTTTTTTAATAGAGCTTTTATATGTTTTTTCTAGTTTGATTTCTTCCTATAGTTTGATAAATTAATCAATTATTAGAGCTAAATAATGATTTAATTGATACAATATTAGCTCATTAGATTCAGGATTTATCGCTAAAGTAATTGTATTTGAACTTTCAAATCTTTTACTTTATGAAAGATTACATACAATCCCATATATTACTCCTACACTATACTGAGAATTATCAAACAGCTGGAACTAGTTAAGATTTAACATTATTCCTAAATGACTGTTTGATGCTTCATGTTAAAAAAATAATTTATCATTATTATTTGAATCTTTAAAGGTCTTCCAAATTCTCCCATTAAAAATATCAGCCAATTCTTATTCATTATTAAGTCTATTAGTCCACTTTTTACATGATTCTTCAAAACTTTTTGTATTATATAATTATTATAATCTTTTTTAATATTTATAATAGGAAAAATAATTAATGATTTATACAATTATCCTTTATTTATAAGCATTTATTTTGTAATAATATTATTGCAATAAGATCTTAACTTACTCATCAGATAGTTTAGGTAGTTTTGGAATACACATTTATAAGGTTTATCAGTTGGCAAATCTTTTATTATATATATTTTACAACACTTTTGATAAGCTACTAATTTAATTAATTGATCTCCTATTCTAAATATTTTGTATGCTATATACAAAGATTTTGAAAATGTTGAATAAGTATCTTTATCAGCAAAAATCAATATATATCCAATAAATTTTTTAAGAGAGTCAGTTGCTATATTAGCTAACTGATATCTTTTTTGAAATTTAAAAATCTAATATATAACCCATGTAAAGCCTGTATTAATGTCTGAAATTAATGATTAAGCACCTTCATTTTCGTCATCATATCCTAAAATATCAAAATTAATATATTGCTCTGGATTAACTTTCTCTTGCCATTTATTAACACTATCATCATTAATATCAGAATTATTATATGATGTATTAATATCTTTATCACTATTATATAAGTTCTGCTCAATAATTACTAACGGATATTTATATCTGTTATGATTACGTTATTTTGATTTAATTTTTTTGAAATTTTTAACAAGAAATTCAAATTCTTCTTGTTCTTCTTTGCTGTCAGATTCGTCATTATTATTATTATCTTCTATTTTGTTTATCTCTATTTGATTATTGAAAAGATTAACAAGATTACGACTTTGGCTTATACTCTTTTTAATAAGTAATCCAGTATGACTTTTCATTTAATGTTTTTTTTTATATGCGTCTTTTTTATATGTTGGTCAACTTTTGTATCTTTATATATAGAGATCATCACAGTAAAAGGGGGCAATAGGTCGACCAATCAGATTTTAAGATTTTATTATGATCACATGATCGCAGACCTAACCTTTCAGAAAATATATTTTTTCATTATACTTTATTAGTAAAAAAGTGTAAATTTTATTTTTAGAACGAAATAATTGTTTATTTTTTATTAAATATTTTATAAACTTTATTAAAACTATATAGCATATAAATTACATAAATTTTAAAAAATAAATATAAAACAAGAAAGCCAATGTTCTCAACTTATTAATTATAAAAAAAAATTGAAGTCATAAAGACAGTTTTTTAAAAAATCATTTTTTTGGTGATAATCAGCAAAATTAATGACAAATAATAAACTGTGATTTTCTCAAAATCACGTGATTGACATATTATCCTCTTTTGCTATAGCAATTCCCATATGTTATAGTAGCATCTTTTATGTCAACCTAAAGATTCCAAATAATGTATTTTTTTTCACAGGTTTAGGTATTTCTTTTACAATAATATTTTTACCTTTACGTTCTATAATAATGAAATTCAGCAATAATATAATTTAATAAAGTTGTATTTTTATGAAAATATGAAAATATAACAAATATCAGTTATATTTATAATATATTAACATTGTATTTTATTTTAAAAAATTTGAATATTAACAAATGTCAAATATATTAACAAATATTAAAATAAATTAAATAATCAAATAAATCAAAAAAATATCAATTAAATCAATTAAATTTCATTAAATATTAAATATATTAATATTCATTAATAAACTAATTAAAATTTATCAAAAAAAAAAGTACATTTAATAAGATTTCTTACAAGTTTAAGTATTTAAGTTTAAAAAAATAATTTTTTTTTTAAAGATTATGTT
>CAJVPQ010001392.1:0-18395 GCA_910591825.1 Funneliformis caledonium
AATATAAATAAACACTTAAGTGTCATGTAAACGCAATTTGTTATTGCGGTCATATGACTTTACTAGCATTAATTCACATTATGGAGGGTGTGGGATAACTTTTGTCCACCCTCTGTATATTAAGACGAATTGCTTTATTTGATATGAAAATTTATTAATGGTAATCATCATCGATTCGATTATTTGTGAAAGTACAAGCAATTAATAATGCAATAATAAAAAAGATCAACTTTTGTCAATACCAAATGATATTCAAAAAATTTATTTAATCGATATTGCAAAAAGTGAAATAGTTATAATATTCGTTTGAAAAAAAATTTTTTTTTTGGATATTAATTAGCCCCTTAGAAAAACAATGACAAACCAGTGGTAAAAATTATAAATGTTTTTTATCTTTATAACTTGATGACCAAAAATCTAAACTAAAATTATGGCGATGGGATGTCTTGAAAATTTTACAGTTCACAACATTCCATATTTACTATTTTACATGAAACTTTTATTTATTATTATTAAAAAACAAGATCGTCTACATCATACTGGTGAGCACGATAATACCAATTATTTGTCAATTTTTAGCATTCGTAAAATGACCTTGAAACGACATTATTTTAATAGAAATTTCAAGTCTAAATAACCTCAATAGTAAATGACTTTCTAGATGAAGAATTTAACGATTAATGGGCTAATAATTAAGCCCTAAAACTGCAACAGGTAGTTCTTTTATTTTTTTTATAATTTGGTCATTTATAGAATTATTGGTTATTCAAATTTTCTTGGAAGACTTGGAAATTAAGAAATCAATAATAGCAAATTTTAGAGTAGAATAAATTCAACAAGTTTCCTTATCGAAAATGCTCATTTGATATATATAATATAAAAAAAAAAGAAAATAGAAAGAAAACCAAATTCACGATTATATTTAAACCAAGTTATTCCGAAATAATGTTGTTCGGGTAGTTTCAAATTCTCAGAAGGAGACGAGTAATAAAATCAATAGAGGTATACTAAATATCTGGCTACTAAAGAAAAGGATGTTATACTAAGTTGCCAGGAATATTAGCGTTGATTTTGTCATATGAGTTTCTACAAATCAAGGATCTGGGCAATCCAACTTGAAATTCCAAATTTTGACAACTGCCCCAATTTAAAAAATAAATATAATTATTGTAATATGTGAGCCATACGATTATTAACTATACTTTAAATATGTCTCATCATTATTGCTAAGGTAAAGTATGTCAAGAACGTATTTTTAAGAAAACAGTCTATATCCGGATGAACGCACACAATAGTCAAATTTCAGATACGATACTTTTTCGTTGGTCATTTGATGTCTCAACACTACGCCAGAAACGAGTAATCTAATATTCAAAAGAAATCAAGAAAGATAACCTTGTTGAGTAAGTAACGCATGTCTTTCATTCGTCAAGTAAGATAGAACGGATTATGAAAGCAAATCAATTATGCAAATAAAGAGTACTGACATTCTGCAATCTCAAATAACAACAAAAAAAAATCCGAAAGTATTTCTCTTGGTATTACGTTCCTCTCATCGCGTTTTCTTTTCGAAGCTATATGATTAAAATGCGGTTAACTTCACATTCACCCCAATTTTTTTCTTTTACTGAAAATAATACATTTATACTCAATAAATCGATTTAGAAATTAAAAATTGAAATATTCTACACGAAATTGTTGATATAGAAATTATAAAGGTTAAGCTATTGAGAAAAAAAGAGAGAAGAACTATTTTTATAATATGATTGAACTGCGCTTAGTGTTTTGGAGGAATTCTTTCATGTCGTCGTGGTGGTGATGTGGTGTTTAAAAATTAAAGTGGCGTCTCTAATTTTAATAGGCAAACCACGGGAGGTGCATCACATATCGTTGAGTTCTTCCAGGAGGTTTTTCGGATTCTTTAAATGTATAAGATCCAATATTTTCTCTCTCTTTTTAATTTCCACATTTCGCAACAATTTCATTGCTTTTCTAAATGGATAGAATCTAGTTTCTCGATAAACAATACCATATCCTCCTTTCGCTATATTTAACTTGTAATTTGAGAATATGGAAATCATAAGCTCATAAGAACTAGATCTAACAAACTTTTGATTTCAAGATAATTATCATTTTGTGACTGCAGTTATTTTTGTATAATAGATAAATTCATCTATAATAGAATTTTCACTTACAAACTTTGAGACATCAATAGTGATTGATACCGGTAATTACAAATGTTGTTAAGTAATATCTACATTCAGTATTTATAAACAATTTGAATACCCACTTTTGTCAATTTGTTACAATACATAGGTTTCTATTACCATGGTATTGGAATTGATTTTATTAACTGTTGATTTTCCATAAGAAAAATAATCATTTCGAAATATTTTATTTCTAAAATTCAATACCGCCATCGCAAAAGGTTTTTATGTTGGTGTTGGGTCAAAATCATTTTCATGACATGAATAATATTTTCATATTCATTCCGTTATATTTCTAATAATTAAAGAAATTTTTTTCGATGTAATCTAGAATTTATATAGAAACGAAGCAAATAATGCTGTTCCTTTTTTTTAGCTACTAGATTTTATAATATACTCGCACATTAAGAATTCATTATTCCCATAATAATGTTGTAGTCCTTTGTAGATCATTGACAGGTTGTAGATTTAGGATGCCCGGTTGCAGGATGCCAGGCTGTCTTAATAATTATTTTTTTATAAATACGAGCCGGAATTCCTTAAACAGCTCAATGTACCAGGCTCACCCCTTGTATTTGCATACATATACCTTAAAAAAACCGCCTTTATCCCTTCGCGATATTTTCGCTTTCGCCGTTTTAACAATATATTATTTAATTGGTAACTTCGTTTATTTTTTTAACTCCTGATTTTCTTATCATTTTATTACTCAATTTTTATTGTTTGCGTAGTTTTAATTGATTGGTTTTTATTTAATTTAATATATAGACATTGCGAATGCGTAGAGCTGATTAATTTGATAATCTTTAATAAAATTTAATGACAACATTACTTCATTTTTACTCAATAAAAACCTTCTGAATTCATTTAATAAAACAATACCATCCTGCCATGCCGTCTGGTCAAAAAAAGACTAGCCACGATTTACAAGCGTGAATCGTGATATTTCGGGCGGAATTATATTAGACGTAACAGTATCTATTATTTAATTATTTACTACATACATAATTTGTTATTGAAATAAAAGGATTAACATGGCTTAGGTATGTTACAAAGGCCTTTTGGCTTAGTTACATTTATAAAACCTCTTGACTTAGTTACATTACCATGACAGCAAACAATGCCAATACAGCAGCAATATCCCATTAGCAAACTGGCCGGGATTGATCTTACAAAGTCTAACTAAATTAAAATGGAATGGTCAATGTGCCTGAACTAATTATCGTCTGTGGGCAAATTAAATTCATTATATACTATAGCTTAAATTTTTTTTAACCAATTATATTTAGGATTTATAATGGTTTGATTGATTGCAAATATTTGTTACAGCATTTGAGAGGCTGTGCTGTAAAGTAGAGGCCTGCAACGGGCCGGGTCCAGGCCGGCAAATACTACGTTTAGAATTTTCCGGGCCGGGTCCGGGTTCAATGTACCAGCCCGGATTTTTTTATAATATTGGCAAAAATCATTATTTAGTTAAAATTTAGTCGCCACTGATTGTATAATAAAATATTTTATTATTAATTAGCATTTTTGTATTACATAGTGCTCTTCATTAATCTTTTTTGTTTATTTATTATTTATAATAAAAATTTGTTTAAATTGTAAAAAAAAATACATTTTGTTATTTGTTATTTCTAATTAAGGCCGGGCTTCAAAATTAGGACATGCAGATCTTTACTGTAAAGGATGTAACGCTCTTTATGGGAATCTCCAGCAAGCAAATATAAGCTGTTAAGGATAAGCTGATATTTAAAAAAAAGCTATATAAAGTGAGGAAATTTTGTAATTACATTGGTAAGAGACAGCCATTCCATCAAATAATTTAAATCGTATCACTATCCTGCCTGATTTACTTATAAATACACATCTTTAAGCTACATTCCCGCAAGAATCTATTTATAAAATTCACATATTATAAAAATATTTTTATATTAATCCTTCAAATACTTACAAATTCATCATGAAAATTCACATTTTCATGCTTATTATCGTCATTTCAGCTTTCAGTAATGTTGCTTTCTCAGCTCCTTCTAGTGAGAAACATTCAATCTTGGTGAAAAGGAATTGCTGCTTTGAACCTTGTTTTATTTGTGGTTGTTTTCCTTGTGAAATATGTTGTGGTTAACCCTAACTGGAGTTTATCTGATTTCTGTTTTGGTAATGGTTACAAAAAAATATTTAACGAGCTTGTTTTCAGTATTTTATGTAACTCTTTCTATGTAAACGGTTTTGGATGCTTCATTCTTGCATATACAGAGGGTGGACAAAAGTATTGACACACTTTTTCACTCAATATAAAACTTAAAATTTTTTGCAATAACTATAAAAGGTCAATTAATTTTTTATTTAAAGCTGATTAATATATACATTTTGTACTAAGTAACTAGTACTTAGTTCGGTCACCATTTGCCGCAATCATCGCATCTATACTATCGACTAGGTTTTCGATAGTATGCTTCGGAATTTCTTGCCATGCCTTTTTAACATACCAGTCAAGATCAGCAAGATTAATAGAGGTTTTCTATAAGCTCAGATTCTTTTTTGACTTAATCTCAAAGATTCTCAATTGGATTAAGATCGGGTTTATGAGCTGGCCAAGATAATGTACGAAGATTGTTTTCCGCTTGAAAAATCATTGCAGTTACTTCTTTATTTTTACCATTTTTTTTTTAGATTTTCGGAGAAGAAAAATTTATTAAAAGAAAAACAAAATTGTTATTCTTTTATTTTTATAATATAAATAAACACTTAAGTGTCATGTAAACGCTATTTGTTATTGCGGTCATATGACTTTACTAGCATTAATTCACGTTGTGCAGATACTTTTATCCACCCTCTGTACGTTGCTTCTTGTTCCACATAATTTTATTTGTTTACAATATAATGTTCTTTACCAGGCCAGATGTTCCCTGAAAATTTTTTATCACTAACTTATAGATTTGAATTCAAAGTCATAAGTTGAACTTTTATAATAGTTTTGAATATTGTTTTGAATAAAAACTCTTTTATTTGTAAAAATCAATTTTTGAGGCATTTAATGCGTATGATTGTTAAAAAAAAAAATAGCTCTTAGTTAGGAGAAGCCTTTATCTTTGATTATATTTCATTTGGAAGTATCACTAAAAATTTATAAGTTTACCATTTCTAATCATCTAAATCTTGTCTTGAAATGACACAGTCTAAGTTAACTTAGTCGCGTCTTTTATTTGAATTAGCAATCATAACTTTGTATTTCGACAGAAATAATCATAAAGTTTTAGCCAGAATTAAGTTATAACAGTGAATATTGAAAAATTGACTGATAACTCAAGAATTTAGGATTAAAAAATCTTATCTTTTCGCAACTAGAACACATCAAATATATAATAGATACATTATGGTCAATCTGAAGTTATTACGGTTGGGTCTTAAAATTATAAAAATATATTTCTCAATTCGAATAAACTGTTGCTAATAAATAAGCTTGCGTGAAATAGCAAATAAATATTTTTTTTTTTTTACTTTGATTTAATATTTAACACGTTGTTAAAAGCTTTATATATGGATATATACTGGTCTTCGACTGATAGTTCTACACCCTGACTAAGAACTTACAAAATAAAATGGATATACCAATATGCACTTATTTTTAATAAACTAATTTTAATTAAAGATAAAATTTTCAAAATTTGAAACTAAAGCAATAATACTAGAATTAACATGACCCATAATATAATAAATAAGCATAGGAAAATGGAAAAGCTCTTATTGTGAATAATAATGAAAATCACAATAATATTCGATCTATTTAATAAGGAATTAATCGTAAATAAGCAATTTTTGGTTTGGTTGTAAAAGATTAAAAATTTTGTATTATTGATTTTTAAGATTCCAAGTCTTTATTGACTTTGTTCCAATTAGAACCTTAATTATTCAACAAGGTAAACTTCTTTATTATTAACATCTTCAACTAACAACGAATAAAACAGTCATAGAACTTGACTAATGAATCATGAAAATATACGAAATATATTAAGGCGCAATATGGGTTTAATTGTCAAGTTATTTTTTCAAAAGACACTTTGCTTTTTGTAGAAGTCTATGTCAATCTTATCACTTTATTAACTTCATTAATGTTCAATCTCTTTTTTTTACAATAAAATAAATGACAAAAATAAAGTAATTATTTGTTGATTACTTTATAAAAAAATTCTGTTGCAGAAAATTTGAGTTTGCTGAATTTGTTCAGAATAAATTCTTTAATAAAAAGTATTATAATAAGAAGTACTACGCTTCAGTTGGCAATGATAAACAATATCGCTTATAAAGGATAAAATTTATTCATAGAGTGAATTCATTTTCTAACGGAAATATAACCCTTATTAAATACTCGTGTTTATACTTCGATTCTAATATTTGATCGATTTTTTTTATGGTGGAGCAGCGATTTTTTTTGATCATCACCCACCTTACAAAAATTATTAAGCGATCCTGTAGGTTTGACAGAGCAATAACTAAGCTAGTTGTAATCATAAGAAACTCAATAAAAATTATCGGACACCATCGTAATGAAAAATCGAAGTGTAGATTTCGACTATTTTCCGGTTACTATAAAATGAGTTTTGATCGCATTTATATTGGCAATAAGTATACAAAAATTCAAATAATTATGTGTCTCAGTTAAAAAAACATATGGCCAAGGTTAAGGTCCAAAAGCATCATTTTTTTTATTGACTATCTCATCAGCTCTTATAAAAAAATGATTTAATTAACTACAAGAGTTCGAATATTTTTATTTTTTTATTATTGGAAAGAATATAACAAATAAAATTAACAATTGGTATATTTAAATAACATATACATTTTTTTAAAAGATCAGTAATCTATACAGCCAAATCTTTGTAGTTCTTAATATTCGTAAAGGCTCGAATTTAATTAACTAATAAAGATGATCCAAATTGTAAGTGGAATAAGCATCTGAAACTTGGTATGAAAAATCTTTATGCCCTTTTGCTTATAAATTCTTTCAAGATATTAAAAGTAACAACAAGATCCCTAGAAGCGTATGTAACTATTAGTTTCTTTTAACTGAAGTTATTCAAGAAGGTTTCCAAGCCATTTTGATTCATCAAAAGTCCAAAATCCAAATATTTTAATGTATCTGGTAATTCTCCATACATTCTACAGCTGATCGCCTAAAAACCTGTATAATGTGTTGCCATTCAAACTATATTTACTGAATATTGTTTCTTATTTTCTTAATAATGAATTAATATAAGTTGATGATCTTTGAACTAGTGAGTGAATTGTTGAAAAATGATGTTTGTTTTGATCTTTTAAATGTCGTATTATTGATTTTAAAGATTGAGTTTACGGATTAGTTGCTCATTTTTAAAATCTAACTCTTGAACTTTCTGATATAGATCTTTATAAAGAGTATCTTCAATGAGTGATAACGCTTTATTTTGCAAATATGATTATATTCATCCTTTATGAGGACTTTTGGAGTAGCAAATTTTGTTTAGTAATTGTGAAGTTTGACTCAGTTTCCAATAATTGTTCAATTGCTGCATGAAGAGAACAATTCATTTTTATTAATGTATTTCACCTGCTCTTTTCAAACGGCGGGCTTGTTTGTGATAGCCATTAAAAATTTGAAATCTTTAAAATTCGAGAAATCATGTTATATTATCTTTTAAGTAATATTAAAATAACTTGAAGAAAATGAAAATAGATGCTTTTTTTATATGATCGTTGAAGTTCTTTTTAAGAAAATCAAATTATTTCATAAAAGAGATTGTGATTTAGAATGTTTTTGCAGAATTTCTGAATGAAAAATGATGAAAAGGATCCAAAGTTGTGAAAGTTTAAAAATATTATTATAAAAAACTAATTTTAATAGCTTAATATGTTGAACGCGAAAATAATAATCTTTAACACCCTTATTTGTCACATGTTATTTGTCATATGATTTTTGGCTTAACCTGAAACACGTGCTTTATAAAATAATTGTTAAGCTGTCGATGTGCCCAAATTGCTTTTTTCCTTTATTTTGCTATTTCTTTCCTTTCACAACTTCAACGAAATTTTATTTTATCTAAAAATGGATAATTCACCATCTTGGAGATAAGCTATTAAAATCACGTTACGGACCATAGAATATAATAGTAAACCTCCCATCTGCTTCATGCTCCACTGACAACAGCTCACAAGAAGCAGCGATACCTAAAAAGGTGAACTTTGATAATAGGATCCTTATTACTGGCGAAGAACGCGTTATTCAAAGCTCAAATAAATCAAAGGGAAAGGGAATATTAAAGATGATCAATGGTCCTACTCGGTCCTACTCAGTCTGGTCTAAAAGGCCATCAGTCCTACATTTCGGTCTTATAAATAAATATAATTTTCTTCTTTTTTTATAGGTTCTTTCGGTAGCCGATTATGGTAAGCTTGTTCAATTTTTTCGTTTCTTTTGTTTTCTCCGATTCGTTACTTCAAAATTCTAACAATTTCCTCTTTATTTTTTTTCATTCTTTCAGCTCTTTCGATTCTGGCTCCTTAGGAGATTACGGATAGGTCGTTTTTATTACGCTTTCTTTTGTCCGCTTCATTTTTTTTTGTTTCTATATTCATTTCTTTAACATTTCTAACATTTTTCTTTCTTATTTTAGATCATTCTTTCGGAGGTCCTATTTGTGGTTGTGGTAAGCTTGTTTCGTAATTTTCTGTCGAGTTTATTTTACATTTCTAACATTCTTCATCTCCGTTTCGTTTTTTACTTTTACTTATTCTTTTTTTTAGGTAGGTCTCGGCTCTTTTGATTCTTGTTCCTCAGGCGATTTGGTAACTTTGCTTTCAGTTTGTACCGAAAGAATGAAGTTCTAAAAAATGAAAGAGGGAAGAATTGATGTATAATTACATAATTATGTTGATCGATCTTTTGAAATACTGTGGACTTAAAAAAGACTGCCTGTCTTATTGGTCTATCTCATAATTATAGAAGACCGTAAAAAACTGCGGTCCTACCGGTTCTACGGGGTTCGTCTTTTTGAGGTGTATTCGGATCCTTGTGAAGCTTAAGAAAGTGTTGCAGAGAGATGACGTTCGACGTACTATATGCTAAAGGTAGGGATGGATCAGACCGGTCTTAGATCGGTTAATGGGACCGGTCCTCGGTCCATAATCTGAGGACCGGACTGGACCGGGCGGATCCAACCCTAGCTAAAGATGATGAGAAAGTTCGAACGGAAATAAAACGTTTTGTTTCTGAAATACCTCAAATGTTTCAAACACCTCAAATACCTCAAATACTCAAACGCCTCAAATACCTCAGCAGACCATGGAACCATATTTTCCTGATATTTTAAAAAAACTTTTTGATGAAGTTGGTTGGGTTCATATCGAATATTCGTTTGGTAAAACCTCGAATGATTTTATATAATTGAGATTCAACTCGAAAATAAACTGTCTGTTCAGAACCAAGCAGTTAGAATGTCATTTTTGGCGTTGGATTCCTTGGAAGATAATAATTTGCAGTTTCAGGGGATTTCAGCAAAACTATTTATATTACAAAATATTATTTTTTTTTTTATTATAGATTTATTATTTTGCAGCCTTTTGTTTTAAAAATTTATATTGTTTGATTCAACAAATACTATTTCTTATTTTAAGCTATTAAAATCTATGATTTATTATGTTCGTAACTCGATTTTAATAGCAACCCCTCATATATTGTTTTTTTTTCTGACTATTCTAAAGTAGAGGACAATAACAAAATTTATTTCTCGAATGTACACCATATTTTTTATTATTCGAATTATTAATAAAGAAAATAAAGGAAAAATAAATGTTCAGAAAGGAAGTCTTAACCCATAATATCAGTTGTAACCATTTATTTAATATTTGATAAGCGTATTCAAAATATATATATTATATATCATTTAAACAGTCAGAAGTAAGATGAAGAACATTTTCAGAATATTGTAAATTAAATTAATTGATCTAAATAAGAATAATAAAAAGAAAAATAACCCGACCATGTCCTTGACTTTTATCGTGTGCAATTATTGCCACTTCCTCTAGCTATTACTACTCTACATGGTAACAAAAGATTAATTCAAAATTAATGTTTTTTTTTTTATAATCGATTAATAAATTCGGGATAATCAGCAAAAGCAATGTTCTTTGAATTAATAGAAGCGCAAACTGATGTATTTGACCAAAACATTTTAAGAGTGTGAGTTTGTGAATTTCCTTTCGTTGAAATATTTAAATACACGGAAATTATTTTTTTTTTGTTTAATGAAAGGAATGGATAGTTATTCGTTTTTTCTTCCAAAACATTAAAGTCATGTACTCCATAACCTAGGAAATTTTTCGATTAGATATTGCTTATTTCTGATTCTTCTCATCCTCAATCACTTTAATATTATGTTAGCCTCCGACAATTGTAATTTCATGCACAAATTAGTTACGTTTCCGTTATAATTCTTACTTTCATCAATTGTTGTTATTTGCTTGTTTCATCAATGGAAGTTGTTCCGTCATTAAATAAAATAACGAATAAAACATTACCGTAAAATTTTTGTTAAATCTTATTAAAAATAAAAACGTAAAAAAATAAAAAGTATTTCTCATCCGAACAAAGAATGTTCTTAAGAATTTCCTAATCATTTTGAATATGCGTCATAATGTAATTTTCGGCATCCATGGCCGCTTGATCATTTGTTGAAGGAAATCAAGTGCTGGTTGGGATGCAGTAATACAAGAAAAATTAAATGTAATATACGATATGAAATTGATGATAAATTTCTAAAAGTAAGATTTAAAATTCGATCAACAGGTTTGATCTTTTATCTTTCTTGCAGTATAAATATTCCGTAATCTTTTTGTTACATCTCGTGCATATGCTGTACACCGTTACTACCATCATGATAATTGATTTCATACACAATACATCCAACAACAGCGAATTCCTTAAACATCATCGACCGTTGAATCAGGTGCACATTAATAAATAAACAAATCTTGTAGGCTGTGTGAATACTTGTCAACTGAGTGACTATATTTACAATAATAAGTTTAAAAATAAATCAGTTATCTGAATTGCTAAAAGTGAAATTATTTGATACATTTTCCTATAACTGTTTTGGCAAGCCTTGTCATCATCTAATACATAAATAAAGCAATCCTTACGTAGTAATTTTTAATGTGTATTTGGGTATGATTTAAAAATTTTTCTGGTTTTTAATATGAATGTTATTCGATTAGAATAATGAAAGTATTTATATTATTTTCAAAATTTATAAGAACGGTTAAGAAAGTTATCGATATTCATTGAAACTATTGGTTTATAATCTTTCTGCGCCTTATTTAATACCTCGTGTAAGAAAACTAAAGAAAGAGAATCTTCAAATTTACAGTCCTCGATGAAACACTATTACGAGCTTCAAAAAACAAACCGGATATCAATTTGTCATATCACATTGCACGTACCTTTGTCAAGCCAAAGGAATACTGAATTTATCTTTGCGCTATTTTGAAACATTTGATTGAATTACAAAATGATTTTTTACAATAAGTATTAATGATTCCTATAAGATTAACTAAAGCACTTTAATTTTTGGGAGAGCTTTATTTTGATCAGCAAAATACTATTATGTCATCATCATCAGAAGCGTACTGTATATCGCTAATTATGCAGAATGTCCTACTTGTTACATTCAATCCCTTAGAATTGATCAAGCTAAAACAAAGAACGTTTTATAGATTACAAAAGAGATGATGAGATTTTTCAAAATAACGATCGTAATCTTGAGTTGGACACGGTCATGATATTATTTTTAATTTAAAGTAATCGAAATAGAACTTGCGTAGATTAGTATTTGAAAAAGTTATTATAATCACCTTGAATGATTCACCATTATCAATTCATGTAAACTTTTTCATTCACATGGAATTATTTCAAGGATGTATGAGAATTCTTGGTGATATCTAACCTTCTATTCATCAACAGAAATTTCCATCTGATAAGGTTCCTCTGATCACGGTGTGGTAACGACCAACGCTTCACCATAATAATTATTCGTTATCTTATGATAGCACTTCTGAATTTCTTTTTTCATTAGAAATAATTATTTATATTATAAAATGTACGGCGTTAGCGAAGAGACAAATATGTTAATCAATGGATGAATTTTCAATAAATTGTTTTTTTCAGTTCTTTCGTTTATGTATTTTTAAACTATTTTGTAAATGTAACAGAAGGTACTAATTGAATAATTATTGAGTAAAAATGAAGTAATTGTGACAAGTATTTATTTAATATTATCAAATTAATCAGTGTTGCCTCAACTTCGGCGCTCTACACTTTCGTTATATCAATATATTAAACTAAGTAAATGCCAATTTATATAAACACTAATTAATTAAAACTACGCAATAACAAAAACATAAAAATCGGAAATTAAAATAAAAATAATAAACGAAGTTACAACTACGAAATCTAAAAGCGAAAGCGAAAATTTCGCAAAGGTGTTAAAGAGAGGATTTCAAGGACTATGTATGCAAATTATATTAAGGGCGAGC
The DNA here is from genome assembly GCA_910591825.1 of Funneliformis caledonium. Classification (NCBI taxonomy): domain Eukaryota; kingdom Fungi; phylum Glomeromycota; class Glomeromycetes; order Glomerales; family Glomeraceae; genus Funneliformis; species Funneliformis caledonium. The sequence goes on from CAJVPQ010001392.1 coordinate 12,777, forward strand.
GTGGATATTGAGCTGTTTAAGGATTTCCGGCTCATATTATATATAAAAAAAAAAAAAATAATTAGGCCAGCCTGGCGTTCTTGACATTCTGTCATACTGACGACAGCCTGACAAATGATCTTCAAAAGACTAACTGCATCTCGTGCGGAATTATGGAGATTTAGAAATGAAATTGATTCCGTAGTTGAATTTGAACGGTATTTGTCGAACCATTTCTCTTGCATTAAAAAAATATATGCTAAGATTTTTAAAGAAATTTGACTAAGATTAAGTTTTTATATTAAAGATGAAGGCTTAATGTTGGCCGGTCGAAATTTCCGAGATTCCTTATTAGTATGTCATATGAATATGTTAGCGCTAAAATCAAGGTGAAAATCTAATATATAACTTTCTAATAGGAATGACACACTAACTGAAAATATCTTAATTAATACATCACTAATTTCTACTAATGTATTATATTTATATTATATATATATATTTTTTTTTAATCCACTTTGCTTATTTTAAATTTTAATATTTAATTCGACATTATTAAAGTTTTACAAAATATAAAAAAATAAAACTTAAGTATTTAAGTTATAATCTCTTCAAAATCAGAACGATCAAAATTTTTCAGTATTGTCTTTAAGACCTTTAAGTTCATTCACAGCCTCGCGCTGTTAACTTCACTAACGCGTTTAACTTGACTGGACAACACTCTTGGTCCCAGAAAAAGCAATGGAATTTTGGAAGATTTTATAATAGATAGTATATTAACAATATAATATTTTACATGGATTGGGTTTGCTTTTTTTTTATTTTTTATTTTATTTTTTATTTGTATTAACTTCGCTAAAATGTTTAAATTTTGACTGGATAATATTTTTCGTCGCGGAAATAGCAATGGAATTTGGGAAATTTTTATAATAGATAGTTTAGTAACCATATTATAATATACATGGATTAGGTTTGCTTTTATTTTATTTTATTTTATGTTAACTAAACTAACGTGTTAAACTTGACTGGACAACACACTTGGTCGCGGAATAAACAATTTTAACTGGATAATATTCTTAATATCGTAATAAATGGAATTATGGAATGGTTTTAAGAAAGAAAAATTTACATTGATTTGCTTAAGTTTAGTTTACATGTTTAACTTTTCTAACTCGTTAACTTTGACGGACAACACAGGGCCTTGATCAATATTGCTGCACCTCAACGTGGTGATCAGGTGGCAACGAGTATTAATAGACTTGGCTAAGACAGCAATGAAGATTCTAAATTACATTTTGTATCAGGAATAAAAGGCACGTTACATTGTATTTTGCTATGTTTTGGTAACAATTATTTTTATCATTATGAAATAAAATACAAATAAATTATAATCTAAAAAAAAATAAAATTCAATTATTAAATTGCATTTGATTTTCTTTTTTCTTTCTTTTGTTCATTATTCTCAAAAGAATTTGTATTTTTTACATTTACAAAGGTTTCTAAAAACAAATTATTATATGTAAATGCCTAATACTAAAATATAGAAGATTACTATGTACAAGTAAATTTGATCTAAATGTTAAAATATTTCCAGGTTTCTACTTTTATATTGAGTTATGGAAATATTACATCACTTCCTTCCCAATTTCCTAATGGTATAAGCTAACAAAATCCATATTTATCATCATCACAATCAATATGATAGTATTGAAATTTAGCACATACATTTCAAATACCTTAAACAATTTTTTACCTATATATAATAAAATAAAATAAGCATATATAAAAATAAATTTTTTTAAAAATATATATTAAATCAATAAGTAATAATAATAAACAAATAATAAAAAAAATTAATTACTCATCATGAATGATTCATGTAATCTTCTTCATATTTGTCTTTTTTATTTTTACAAACATAATCTTGTGATTGATAAACTACTTTATTATTATTTCGAAAAATTCTAAAATGTTGTGTAAATGGCTAGGTTCTTGTGATTGAAGGTAATGCTGCTGCTGCTTCAGATAATGATAGTGATGATATTATTGGTGCTATTATTAGTACTGCTTCTAATAGTGAATGCTAATATTATTTTAACTTATTATTAATAAAGAAAATTTAAAGTTCTTTAAATGCTTATACAAAAAAAATACAAAATTATCTGATAAGATATCTAATAATAATAATTAAATCCCTTAAATTTTAAAGGAGCATGAGATAGATTATTATGTATATGAGTCTAATATGATTGAACTGTGCTATCTGCATTTATAACTAAATCTATTTTTTCTTTAGGTATTTTGAATAATCAAAATAATATTTTACCATTTTCTTTACATAATGATAATTTCCTATATAATAAATTTATTATATTAAAATTAATTTTAAATTTAGCATAATAAATTATAAATTAAATAAATTTAATGAAATATTACCTTCAAATATTTTAAATTTTACATATTATTATGCAAAAAAAGGAATCCACATTCTTAAGATCTTTATTTTTTGATCCAATTTTAATTTTAATCAGAAAATATTCCTTTAAATTTAACTTCTTATTATCAGGATTTTCTTTTTTAAATTCCTGATATTTTTCAAATAATTTTTGTTTCATATAACGAATTTTTTTTTATTTGAAGTTATTAATTGTTTTTTATTATGTTGCTGCTATTGAATGGTAGTAGTAGTTGTCTTGCTCTTCTTTACTTTGCTGCTATTACTACTACTAATGATAGTAATATGATAGTAGAAGAGTTACTTTTTCTGATTATTCTTTAAAATCTGAATTCTTTGCATATTTCAATAATAATTCATTTAATTTATTTTTAAAAGAAAAAAATGAATTTTTACCTTCCTCTTGATATTTTTTGTACAAGAGTAAGAAATATAAATTAAAAGATTATTAGAAATATCATGAATCACCTGATAAGTTTCTTGAATATATTTATTATATTTAAGCAAAATGACTTAATGTAGCTTATATTTATGCAATTAATTTTTGGGTGTGATTAACATTGAATGTAAAAATTGAGATAGCATAATTTCTCAATGTATTCTTCAATTTTTTTGGTTAATTCTCCCAAATTTCTCATTACTGCTGATAATGGATATTACAAATATTAATTATTTTCTAATAATTCATAAAATAATATTCTTATATATATATTTAAGAAAAAATAAATAACAAAGATAAATTTAATTTTTATCTTAGAGAACTAGTTATATTAAATAAACCAGTTATTTTATTATAGTGAAAAAATAAATATTAATAAAATATTTATTATAATAATATATATTTATATTTAATTAATTTATTAATTTTTAAATTTATTCTAAAGTTTTATGAATATGAATATCTTAATCTTTTTAAATAATTAATTCGCAATTTATCAGAAATAGAAAGATTATACATAATGCTAATTGGGCAATTTTATGTAATTAATTATAAAAAATATTACAATTATTACAATTGAAAAATATCATGTAATACAAACTCCTGATTTAATGATAAAAGATATATATATATATAATAAAAATGTTATTTAAAATCTAAACTATTTATTTTGTTAAAAAAAAACACTTTTATTTGACAGATTTTGTATAAACATCTTGGCAGTTTAGGATTATGGATTTTAATCTTGAATTTACAAAAATCTAAAGTGAAAAAAAGTAAAAAAAGTAATTTATAAGTGGTTATTATTAATATTTGACCAGTTTTGACTATTACTTGTTTGTGTTAGCGTGAATACTGATTAATCCAATTTTCAATGATTTTAATTTCAGTATATCAGTTTCCTTTAGTTCACCTATTTTTACCTTTTTTCATAATGCTTCAAACATTTCTTTTGCAGAATATCACTCACTTTTATTAGTATTACCAGCATGAAAAATCTTTTAATAATTCTAGTATTTCTTCAAGTATATATTTTCTGCTATTTTTTTTCCATATTTCTGATTTTCTTTTAAAGTCTAACCAACTTAAAAATAGTTATTTCTAGAGAAATAATATAAATATATCAAATATTACTATTGTAAAATATTATAATATTTTCTATTTTTTTTGAAGTAGCTGTATCTATCTACTTGCTTTCCTTTTCCTTTTCCTTTTTTATTTCCTTTCTTTCTTTCCTTTCTTCATTTTTAACTCTGTAATATTATTATTTTAATAATTATCCTTCTTACTTTTATATAATAGGAAAATGAATTAGTTAAATCTTATTGCAAATTAATTTGCAAAAAAAATCTATTACCTGCTATTTTATTTATTTTTTCATATGTAATGTTTTCTTTCAAAATAGTAATTAACTCTTGTCAATTTTCTTTTTCATTATAAAGTAGAAATCTTTTTTTAGTTCTTCTTTAATATTATTCTTTGTCAACTGGTTTAGTTTAGCTATTTCATTTTGGGATTTATTATTTTAATTTATTAACAGTATTGGAATTACCAACTTGAAATTTGAATTTGTAGGCATAGAAGCAGAGGGATTTGGTTGAGTTTGCTCACTATCTTTTATTGATTTACAAATAATAGAAGGAGAGAAATCATTCCATTTTTCAATATTTAAAAGAGCTTATTCACGTATAAAACTATCAAATTCTCTCTCAATAGAGCACTGAAATTTAAACCAATTAGAAATACCAGCCATCACAGGATTTTTTTCTTTTTTCTTTTCAATTTGGTTTAATATTTGCAATTATTACTCTCTAATACCTTTAATTGCTTCTTCTATGTTTTGGTCTTCAGATATATCATAACTTAGCATAACATACCATTTGATTGTGTTAGAAATCTAGAAATAAATTATGATAAAAGGTTTGAAGTCACAGTTATAATCTATCAGTACAATCATTATACTAATAACTTGAGCATAATGTAAATCAATAGTTGTTTTGGCTTCTACTGCATCTAAAAAAAATCCAACTTTGAATTTTCATATTATATAAGGATTTTTAGATTGTAATCATTGTCATTAATTTAGCACAATAGTAAAAATTTTACTAGCATTCGAAACACTTGAAACTGGCTCTATTCATTACAATTTATTATTTTTAGTAAATATAGAAAATAGGAAAGTATATGAATTAATATTTACCCTCAAGTGTGATATTGGCATTTGAATCTGGCTTCGCTGATTATTTATTCAATTAATGTAAAAAGATAATATTTTGGGTAATAATTTCCATCGTTATACTTACCTTCAAATGTAAAAATTTTATTGGCATTCGATACTTAATTAAAGCAATAAAATAAAAATTGAAAAAAATAATTAATACCCGAGTTAAATCTTAGAAATAATTTCGTCAATTTTTCTTACCTTAAAAATTTTATAAATGATTATTGGCAATTGAATCTAGTTTTGCTTAAAATAGAATCATTTAATGAATTATAATATCTGTTTTTATTTCATCATTGGAGAATGATCTAAAGTGCTACCTTCTGATGAAGAAGTTTTCTTCAAGTCCGAAATCCGTTCTAATGTTTTGCAAATTATTTTATTAAAAAAAAAGATAAAATTTTTAAAACACGTTTGGGCCCAACTTTCAAATAAACTAATATAATCTTTCTTTTTTATTCTTTATTTTTGTATAGGTAAATATAATTTACCTTTATCGTCAGTCATTGTTAAAAATATAAAGAA
>CAJVPQ010001393.1:0-18395 GCA_910591825.1 Funneliformis caledonium
CATCAGAGAAATCTTCTGCACTATCATACGTTAATAGTTCTTCAAACTCTTTGTCTTGAATATTCAGTAGTGCTTCTGAGTCTTTATCCTGAATGTTCAATTCTTCTTCTATATTTAAAAATGTATCCTATAGAAAGCCGATAAGAGGTAAAAGAAAAAAAAACTGAATTGTGTTCTTATTACAGGATAACAGGATTTCACATCGGATTATAGAAAATGGCTTTGAATTTAAGTATTTTTAAAAAAGTTATTGCTACAGTACAGTTTTTACATTAAAAAATCGTTAAAAAAAATTAAAAAAAAAACCAATACTATAGAAAAGATATCGATGTAATAGAGAAGACGAATCGTCAAAGAACTAATAACTTGGTCAATTATTAGGAAGGTGAACCCCTCTTTAAAATTAACCTATAGACTTGAATCCAAAGAGCTAAAAGCCAAAAAAAAGAAGTATAATCAGATATTTCTGTATCATATGAACTTTGGTGTTACACAACATCAATATATTCATATAAAAATTTGACTTGCATAACATAAAATTCATGACTCATAATACGTGACATGAAAAATTCTCGTGACTCATGATACGATCATAACGCGTAATACAAAATTATTGTAACGCGTAATACAATCGTTCATTATTTGTAATACGTGATATGAAAAAATTTTCATAACACAAAACTTTTTTGCGTATTAGTTTCATAGGCTCAACACAAAATGTTTTTTATTATAATTAATATATTTAAATACTTAAGTTTAATTGGTTAGATATTATTTATTTAGATACTCAAATTTGATTGGCTAATTAGGCAGGGGTCGCCATAGCGATACGGGTCGCTAATTACATTTTTTCAAAAAAATATTATAAAATAAGAATGAAAATAAAATAAAAATAAAATAAAAATAAATTATTCAAAAGAGAAAATAATGATACTAGATAAAACTCAAATATTTAGTTATTTGACAAAATTGAAACTATTTAATCTTTAATAATTAAAAAACTTAAATACTAAAACTTTATTTTTATAGATATTTTATATATTTTTATAGATTTTGACTTAAAATTTTTAATATTTTATTTTACTATAAATTTTAAAAATTTATTTATTATATTTTGTTTACTTTATAAAAGTTTATTAAAAAAAATTAGACTTGAAAAATTTTTAACAATTTTTGATTTTTATTGCATTTTAGTTTTTGATGTTATTAGATTAAATATAATAAAGACTCTTAATAATGATTGTTAAAGAAAATAAAAAAACTTTTCATTCTAAAATAATTTTTAAAAAAGTGATAATGATATATTTTTAAAAAGCTAATAGTTTTACATTTTTTGAATTGGTCAGGTAGTATTCGTGTAATTGCAAATTATTTTAATTTATAACCAAGTCAGATTTGTGATTAAAGATATAAAAAAGATTAACTTAAAGTTTCAGCATCCTATTTATTAAAGTTATATAGCGATAAATAGTTATTCTTTTTAGATTTAAATAAGAGTTAGTAAAGTGAATTTTAGATTGTTACGTATAAAAGTTAACAATTACTAAAAATATTATAATAAAAAAGGCTAAAATATTTGTACAAATTGATAATTACCAAGAAAAATATCTAAATATTTTTTTCTTTAAATTTTCAAGTAAATAGATAAATTATTTCATGATTTATTATAATATTTCAAATAGACAAAGAATAACAGTATTTTAATACTAATTATAAGATTTAATTAAAAAATAGTAAAGTTTTTTAAGTTTTATTTTATATAAAAGAATACAGTATGATTATCTACTAAAATTTATTGGAAACATAAATAAAATATCTATAGTTTTTAATTAATTTATATATTTAAAAAAACACAGTTCTAGTTCTATTAATATTAAAATTATAGGTTATAAAAGAAATATCTTTACAGTTATTTTAGATTGTATAGCTAATTCTCACCTGTTGTTATTTTTAAATTAAAAAATATACCTTGAGAAACTTTTTCAGATAGCATATTTATTAGAATAAATGAAAAAAGATAGATTAATAAGAATGAAATAAATTGTTTAGTAGAAAATATAAAATTATTAATTTATCATTAAATTCTAAATCACTTCTTATTTTAGATTCTTTTTATTAACATTTAGTTGATTTTATTAAACAAAAACTTAAAGAAAAGAAATAATATAGCTGTAATTTCTGATGAATTGACATTTAAACTACAACTACTTGATGTAACAATTAATAAAATTTTAAATCTTATATATGTTTATTTGTATTTATAATATATTATAGATATCATTATTAAATTATTAAATAATAATTATTTAAATTATTACATATCATATTCCTCTAAAAATAAATAACCTTTTTTATTATAAGGTTGCTTATTTTTAGGTACTTTTAGATATTTTATAATATTTAATATATATTACTTATAAAATTTATTTTTTGAAAAATTTTAAATTTGATCCTATAACTATTGGTCACTTATTTGTCACATTTGATCAATATTTTTCACATTTAATTAGCTATTTATCACGTAAAAATGTAAACAGAACATGCTTTAATTGTATTAAATACTCCATTTCAATTCATTTGTATTCTTGTAAAAAAATGTCAAAACTTAAAAGAAAAAAAATTGTTAAATGCAAAGTCAAAATTGCTAAATGTAAATGCACTTCATATTCTATTGAATAAAAAATACAGGTAGTTACCTATATAAAAGAATACAGATAAATTAAGGCTGCAGAATACTTTAACTTTAATCTTAGTATAATAAAATGCTAGATAGTTGCAAGTTCAAATTAGATAACTAAAACAAAAGGAAAAAGTAAGTAACTTAGTTCTAGTCAAAGAGTTTTTTATCCTGAAGCTGAGAAGAGACTTTACAATTAAATTGTAAAACAAAGAAAATAAGGCCTAGCAGTATCTATATAACAATATAAAATAGAATGCTAGAAATCCTAAAAGAACTAAATATTATGATTCTTTATAGTAGGTCAAAAGAGTATTTTAGGATATTTTACCATTGGTTGATTGCATTTATGAAAGATATAAGTTGACTTTGTGAAGATAAACTAAAATATCTCAAAAACTTCCTGATTGAACTAATGAGCTATTAGAAAAGTTTTGTTAATTTATTGCTAATCTAAGAATTGAAAAGTTATTTGAGTTAAAAACATTTTTAATATAAACAAAACACCTGTTTGGTTTAATATAACTAGCAATTTACTATTAATCTGAAAGATAAAAAAAAGTAAATATTTGTATGATAGAAAATAAGTAAAACTGGTTTACAGTTATTCTTTCTTATACTATAGGTAGGTTTTTTTTTATAAAATTAAAATTTACTTACTATATTAACTCATTATCAGATAGAACTAAACTTCTACTGATATGTATTTTTAAAGAAAAGCAGATGCCACATAGAGAACAAATTTTTTCTAATGTTATCATTTAGTTTTAAAAAATAGCTAGATGAATTCTAATTTAATGGTAATTATTTTAATGACATATGAGTGAAAAATAGGATTCAAAAGAACCTGATAATACTTATATATGATTCTTTTAAAGGCTATTTAAAAGAATTGGTTAAAAGAAAATTTTGTGAGTATAGTTTTGATCTTATGATAATCCTAAGTGGGTTAACTAATATTTGTCAATCACTTAATATTATAATAAATAAACCATTTAAAAATTACCTTTATATAGAATGGCATGCTTAGGCGGCTTATGACAGTGCAAGAAAACAGTCACAAGAAATCTCCATTGTACTAAATTTAATAATATGTATTTATAGGTTAAAAATTTCTAGGAAAAAATTTCTGACAAAATCATCATAGGATTCTTTAAGATATGTGAACTATCAATTGATTTAAATGAATCAGATTCTGATTTAAAAATTATTGATTAAGATGACATTGATACTAATAATGATGATAATAATAATGATTATGTTAATCATGATAGTGATGATGATGGTGATTGTGATAATGATAATACGAATGATATTGATAATGACAATGATAGTGCTAGTAATTGTGTTTAATATGATAAAATAAAATTTAAGAATCTATTATAAATATTATTTTCAATTGTTTTAAATAACAATTATAAAGTTATATTGATTTAAAGTATTATGTTGCTTATTTTCAGATATAATACTATTTTCAGGATTACTTATTTCAGAGGTTATTTATTTTCAGAGGAATACGGTAATTTTTATTTACAGATTTACAAATTTTATAATAACTGGATGATAAATAAAGTTCATAAATTAATTCTAGTTAAATGAATCAAAATACCTTTATATTTTTAATATATTTATAGGTAAGAAAAAGCTAATTCAAATTTAATTTGTAAATCATTTAAGTATTATGAAATTTCAATTAAAACAAATGATACAAAAAATGATGAAATCTTTAATTATAATAATCTTTTTATAGAAGATAATAAAAATTTTATGAAAATGATAGAGATAATAAATTATTTGAAAAAAGAAAGAATAATAAAGATAATTATAATAATTGGAATGAATTTTAATAGTTATAATTTATAAATTAATGATTTTTGCAAATTTTATTTTTTTTTAACATTTTTCTTTATAACGATTACAGTCAACTCTTGATATAGCGAATTTTTGATATAACAAATTTTTTGAACAAATATAATAAAATACTCTTATTATAGTGAATTGGCCAATCAAATCTCTTAAAATCTTCACTATAGCCTTATAGCGAAGTTGAGGTCTAGGACATAGAGTTCGTTATAACAAGAGTTGACTGTATAGTATTTTTTGTATTAGTTTATCACTTGTTACATATAGTTAAGTTTTATAATGATATCATTAATAATTTCTTTATTATATATATAATTTAATAGTTTAAAAAAAAATAGATTTAAGTTTTTTACTATTTTATTGGAATTTAATAAAAAAAAAAGGTATTTTTACTTAGCTTATAATATTCTTTTATAATTTTAATAGCAGTAATTAAAATATGAATATATAATTCAATTAATAAAAATTCATTTATAAATTAATAAATAAAAGTTTAATAAAATTACTTATTATTTAATTCAAAAAAATAATTCTATGTAAAATATCTGAATTTCTTATAAAATTTTGGTTTAAAACCTTAAGAGGGTAGTTTATACGAAGAGATAGTTTAATCAATGCTCTATGATAATTATTAATTTTGATTTATATAAAATTGATTATACCAAAATATCAAAATAAAAAGATTAATTTTGATTATTAAAAAATATTTTTTAGCTTTTTTTATATAAAAATCCTTAAATTAAATCAAAAATATATAGTAGGAAATATGTCTATATTTTTTTTATAATAATTATAAAAAAATTAAGAATTTATAATATTAAATTAAAAAGTAAAATTATAAATATTTATCTATTAGATATCATATATTTAAACTATTTTCTAATAATATTTGTGATTAATGTATCAAATATTTAAATATTAAGATCATACTTTTCATCATTAATGTTTTTCAAAACAAAATAATTATGTAATTATTATTTAAAATTCTATAAAATAGATGTTGTTTTTAATGAAATCCTATATAAAAAGATTATTAAAAAGATGATAATATTAATAATAGTTTATTAGATGATGAAATATTAGATAATGAAAATAAAAAAAAAGAAGCAATAATAGAAAAAATATTTTAAACTTAGCTTAGTAAAATATAAATTATTAAATAAAATATATTTTAAAATATATCTTAAGCATTAAAATTTCAGCTCTTATCTAACTTTCTTTAAAGCAGAGATCTCCAGATCTTTTTTTTTTTATCCAAATATAAAGAAAAGAATTAATAACATATTTGATGCAAAAAAACTATGTATTGATAAATTAGTTTTGCATCTTTTTTTTTATTACTTTAAATCAATTGAAATGATATATTACATAATATAAAAAGATTGATATTTGATTTTATTATTTTGTGATAAACGAATGTCCATTATACTGAGGTGAACAACATTATATTTTTACGATGTGTGATAGAATAATATGATCATTGAATTTTCTGATTGTCTGCACGTATTACGATAATGTTATCATATCAAGATGGATATAATCTTGTATATTTGTCTTTTTGACTTAGCATATATAGTTTTCAAGTTAATTTGATGCCTTTAAGAAAAAAGTTTATGAAAAATCTAAAATATAACCGAGTAGATGAAAAGAAAGAAAACTATGATTTTAAATATGATAAATGACGAGAGTTTTATTTATAGTAAAATATATTATAATAAAGAAAACCAAAATAAAATTTTAAAAGAAGCAAAAGTGACTTAAACCAATAATTTTATTGAGATAAAAAAAAAGAATCATATAATATAATAGAAAAGTTACAATACATTTAAAAAATAAAATAATAATAGTATAATATAAGATAGATTAAAGAAAAAAAAAGAAAAAAAAAGAGAGAGCGTAGACACAAGGGACAGCAAAATCAATACGGACAAGCCGTAGCCCCAAGGCCAGTTAAACAATACGCCATTTCTCAATAAAAGTAAAATTTAAAGAATAAGATAGATTAAAGAAAAAAAATAAAAAAAGATAGAGCGTAGGCACAAGGGACAGCAAAATCAATACGGTCAAGCCGTAGCCCCAAGGCCAGTTAAACAATACGCCATTTCTCAATAAAAAGTAAACTTTAAAGAAAACCAGAACTAAAGATAAGGAAAATACTTTTCTGTTTAACGTTAAGTAAATTGTTTAAGGCTTGCCATGATACCTGAACCTGTTCTAAACAATGAGCCAAGTGTTTGTTTTGGCTTTTATATTCTTCTAAATTCTTATTGGAAGTCTCTAACTTATTTCGAACAGCATTATATTATCATACCATTTATTTAACACTGAAGGAAGACCGGAAAGGAAAGTCTTTCAAAATCTTCAGTTAAAGAAAGTTTTTTGAGGCACCACAAAAAATCTCCGTTGAAGAATACGGCCCGTTATAAAAAAAAAAAACGTGAGAAAAAACAAAACAAAACACCAATAGAAATTGCACAAAAATATGTTACATAAATTTCCTTTTTTGAAAAAACGGTTTCCGTTTCCTAGTTGACTGATCTGCATCCAGCCACACCAGCCACTTTTCACTGGTTGAGTCAAAACCAATAAAGTCGGACGCAAATCATTTTAATATCGATCTGGTTTTTTTTTTTTAGCTCCTTGTTATTGTTCATTCGTCGTCATGGTAAATCTACTTTATTTATAAAAGATTGGAAATTAACGAATCTTAATTAATATTTTTATTTATTTATTATTTATTTGGAGATAGCCGCAAAATGAGTATATTGAAAAGGCCATTAAAAAACATGGACGAAGATTAGATTATGAAGAGCGCAAGTAAAGTAATATTAATTATTTATTAGTTTTGATGATTTAATAAATTATTGATTAAGTTTAATAAATTAAGGCGAAAGAAGAAGGCTCGTGAAGCTCATAGCTCTTCAGCTTTTGCGCAAAAAGTTCACGGTATAAGAGCAAAATTATACAACAAAAAACGACATGCAGAAAAAATAGAAATGAAAAAGAAGTAATTATTGTTTTTAGCGTATTTTTTTTTCTTGAAGCGAATAATTGTTTAACATTTACTCGCTGTTGATTTACATAAATAAAGGATTAAACAACACCAGGAGAAATCAGTTAAACAAAAAGATGGACAAGGAGTACCTGAAGGAGCATTACCAACATATTTATTAGATCGTGAAGGACAACAAAGGGCCAAGTTATTATCAAATATGGTAAAACAGAAACGCAAAGAAAAAGCTGGTAAATGGGACGTACCATTACCTAAAGTTAGAGGTATCGCAGAAGAAGAAGTATTTAAAGTTGTCAAAACTGGAAAAAATAGAAGTAAGCTTTTGCAAGTTTTTTTTTTTTAAATAAAATTTTTTTTTCCTGAAAATTCATCCAAGAATTTTGCACTCTCTCCTATTTATATAGCTAAACAATGGAAACGAATGGTTACCAAAGCAACGTTTGTTGGAGATGGATTTACTCGTAAACCACCAAAATATGAAAGATTTATCAGGCCTATGGCATTACGTTATAAAAAGGCTCATGTTACACACCCGGAGTTGGGGGCTACTTTTCATTTACCCATCATTAGTGTAAAGAAAAATCCACAAAGTCCTCTTTACACTCAATTAGGGGTACTTACTAAAGGTACCGTTATTGAGATCAATGTTTCGGAATTAGGACTTGTTACAACTTCTGGTAAAGTTGTTTGGGGTAAATATGCTCAGGTCACGAATAATCCTGAAAATGATGGATGCGTTAACGCAGTTTTACTTGTTTAAAATTTCGAATTAAGAAAATAATAAATTATCGTAAGAAAAATAATGATAATGTAATAAATTATGTTAAAAATAAATAAATTCCAAACTACTCAATTCTGATTATTTTTTTCAACTTCCAAATCTTCTAAATTTTTTATACCATATCTAATTCCTCTTCCTCCTTCTCGTTCTCTTTCATAAGTATATTTTTATCGCCATATTTTTCTTTAATTCTCTTATTTCTTTTTAATTTTTTTTTTCTGATTTTTTCTCTTTTTGAATTAAACTTACTTAATTCACCGTTATAATAATTGTCTAATCTTTCTATCAAGATTTTTCTTGCTATATTTCTATTTTGTTGTAAAGATCTTGTTTTTTGACACTAAAAATTTATAAGAATTAAATATTTCGTACTTTTATCAATTTAAAAAAATTAAAAATTTTTTTTTAAAAAAAAAAATCATTTTTAACCTGAACTCTCATTCCTGTTGGAACATGTCTTAAATCTACACAATTTGATGATGTATTTATTTTTTGCCCACCGTTGCCTGATCCTTTTACAAATGATTCTATCAAGTCTTGTTCATTCAACTTAATTTCAATCCTTTGTTTCCTCTTAATCTTATCATCCTTAATGTCATCTGTTATTTGTTTCTCTATAGGATTAGTTATAATCGATTCATTGGAAAATAACGAGTTAGTCGTAGTTAAATTGTTTCTTGATATATTATTAAAATGATTCTGATTTTGGAATTTTATCGTAATGATATTTTTATCATGAATAGTATGAATAGTACGGGAAAGATTCCGAGCAACTTTGGTTTGGTACAGTTGAAGTGCACGAGATAGAAACGAACGCGCTTTTATAAGTGACATTTTCTATCAGAAGAAAAAAAAACCTATACAAGTTATTTATTTCAAGTTAAATTTCACATGATTATATATATATATATATATATATTTTTTTGGCGGAAACAGTTACGCGTCTATTTTTAATTTAATCTGAATTTCCCAAAATATTAAAAAAATTTCATTCAGATGTAATTTTCATTTAATATCTCTTTTTTTTTTTTCACTGTAAAAAAAATAGTGACGCGAAAAAAACAAAAAAAGAAAAAAAAAAAGAAAAAAAAAAAAAATGCTATTCATATAGGTAATATAAAGAAAAAAATTAAAAGAACTAATATAAGTAAAATGTCCTCTTTCCTTTTTTTTTTTTTTTTTTTTTTTTTTTTTTTGAATCTACCTATTATATATATATATAAAAAACCTATATACAATCCTATCTACAAAGTAAGTAGGATTAATATAAAATTTTCTTTTAAACTGAAAATTTTTTTGTAGCAATAATGTTCTTTTTCATATACTAGATATCTTGTTAACTAAGTAAATTTTTTTTCTTCATTGATACTAAAGTTTTAAAATTCTGAATAATATAACTAAAAATAATGATGAAAAGTGAAATTGGAAAAGGGAGTGGGCATAAAAGTGTATTTGTATATACAAGATTTTTATGAAGAATAAAAAGAAAGTATATATACAAAAATAGTGCTCACAAGACTAAAGAGAGATATATATAAATATAAAAAAATTATAGGAAAAAAAATATATATGTATTTTCAGCAGGTAACGATCGATTGCTAAAACATATTAATAATAAGATTGTTGATGCATAGCATCCAAGACTTCTTGAGAATCTTCATCCCAAGGTTTTATAACATTATTGTCACCATCGGGAGGAAACCCGCTCCATTCACCATATGGTTGTTGTTGGTAATGAGCATATTGAGAAGGAGGATGCGGATGATGATGAACAATGTTCCCATTTGGAATAACAATACTATTATGTGCGAATTTGCAATCATCTCCATAACGACAATAACCTTTAGCGAAAAATCTACAAGGAGTTGAGCTTCTAGGATGAGTTAATACTCCAAATTTTAAATCATTACTACTAATCCCGTTTCCATTTGGCACATTTGGCACTATCGCACCAACTCCATTTTGATATCCCTGTCCATTTTGTTGTACTTGATCATCATGAGAATATCGACAATTTTCTCCGTAACGACAAATTCCGCGTGCAAAATATCGACAGAGTGGTTTATCAATTTGTTGTTTATTCTCTGCGGGTGTGGTTTCGCTCACTTCCCCAGTATTGGTGTCTCTGTTGTTGTTTTGGTTAGGTGCACTACTTTCATTTGAAGTATTTGGTAATTCTTCTTGAGAAAGTTCTCCTTCTTCTTGTTCTAACACCTTTTCGACCTGAACTTCGTCACGTTGTTGCATCCTGAATCTTCAAATCTAGTTTATACTTTTTGGGAGAAAAAAAACCGTAATCTATAAAGGCAAAGGAACGTAAGTTCTAACTCTATATGTTTACTTATTAACGCATAACGATTAAAAAAAAAAGGAAAGCTTAAGTTTAATAAGAATATGTACCAGATAATGTTTTTATTCGACCGTTAAATACTACCTATTGATTATATATATTTAGGTAATAAATTTCGTATCACTGGCACTTGCTTGCTCAGTCGATTTCTTTTCTTAATACTTAAAGAGTAGATTTCCTACTTTTTAACGTTACTTTGATAAGTAGTAAAATTCTTTTCGTTCACTATGTAGGAACGTATTCTTTTTTTTTTTTAAAAAAAAAAAAAAAGAATTTTTAATCAAAAAAATAGAACCAATGCATCACGGGTTTTTAAGAAAATTTATTTTTTTTTTTTTTGCTGCGCTCGACGAAATTTATAACGGGCAAGATTAATTTCCGAAATTTTTTAATTCAACAACACGTGATGTGAAATAGTATGTCGATCACTTCTCTAAATAACGTTTATAATGTGAATTTTGCATGTGAACTCTTCAATAGACCACTCCCGAAGTTGGAACCAGCGAAGTGGCTTCACAAATTCTGCCTTTAAATGGTGTATCAAAAAAACCCTTCGACAAGGTGCATTAATAATTTACACAAAATATACACATCATCTGACGGGTATTTGCTCGCAGATCCGGATAAAATGTTTGCATTTATTTGTTTTCAATGGATTTTTTAATACTTTAAAAATAAATAATAATTATTTAAAATTAAATTCAAGGTTCTAATAACAATTTTCCAGAAGTTTTTCTTCCTTCCAAATCTATATGGGCCTGTTTAACTTCAATTAATTTGTATGTTTTCCAAATTTTAATTTCTAAGCTTTTGTTAACTACCATTTCAAGCACTTCGGCGGTGTACCTTTGAAATTCTTCCTTCGTTGTGAGGTAATTGAACAATATTGGTCTCATCAATTTTAAATTCTTTTCTGACAACCTTGAAATTGTAAAAGGTGGCACGGGGCCGCTAGCATTTCCAAATGAAATCATAGATCCAAGCCTTCGCGCACAAGCTAAGGATGTTTCCCAGGTATTAGCACCGATCCCATCATAAACGACATGTACTCCATGATTATTTGTGATCCTTTGAACCTCTTCTATCACATTTTGATGAGAATAATTGATTATATGATCTGCTCCAGCAGCTTTTGCTATTTCTGCTTTTTCTGGAGTTGAAACCGTTCCGATTACATTGGCACCGAGTTTTCTTGAAAGTTGTGTAAGAAGAAGTCCTACCCCTCCTGCGGCTGCATGGATAAGAACCCAATCATTTTTTTGTACGGCATAAGATTGCGTAACTAAAGTCCATGCAGTTAAACCCTTTAAAAAAATAGAATAGCGCGATTCAACGAAATTATAAAATTTTGAACCTTATAAATGATCAATTGTAATCACTTGATACCTGAAGAAGTGAAGCAGCGGCAAGCTTAAAATCTATTCCTTCCGGTAATTTTGCAACATATTTTGCATTAGCGGTAGTATATTCCGCATAACTTGGCGCTCCAAGGAAAACCACATGATCACCAGGACAAACATCTTTTACACCTTCGCCAACGGATTCTACAATTCCAGCACCTTCTCTGCCAATGACTGTGGGAAGGTCTAGTTTATAAAGACCTGATCTATTTATAAAAGAATTATGAATTTGTATATGTATTCATAATTATTTTACAAAATATATATATATGTGTGTGTGTGTTTCAATTGGAAATTTACCTATGATAAGTATCAATGTAATTGATCCCAATGGCGAAATTCTTAACAACAACATCGTCTTGTCCCGTAATGCTGGGATACGGAATTTCCGAATACTCTAAAACTTCAGGTCCACCCGTTCTTGTAATTTGAACGGCTTTCATTAACTTAGTTGTCATGGTTGAAAACGGAAATGTAAAGGAATTAGACGGATAAGGTATGCGTAAACGTTGTGAGAACAAATTACGACGAGCAATAATCGAACGGCCAGATATATTGGAGAAAGGGGGATGACTAATAAGTTTTGATAAAGTCAAAGTCATTTTTTTCATGCGATTATTAGATCAAATCTATCCTTTTATAGTTTCTCTTTACGCATCTGAAATGAGTGAAAGTTTACCCTATTTAATTAATTTCACATTTATCAGTACCTTTAAAATACAATTCAATTATTAAATTTTATAAACAAATTTTATTTCTATATAATTATAAATTGTCTTTTAAAATTGAACTATTACTATTAATAATATAATTATCACTATTAATAATACAATTTGATTAATAAATATGTAATTCGAAGTCCCGTGACATCATAATTCATAATTCCGGCTGGAATTAAGACTAATTTAGGCCGAGAATATAATGATTTTATTCAAAATTATAATATATTTTTATTAGAACTCAGTTAATCCGAAGTTAACCAATAATCCACCTCTAATATACTGTTCAGAGGTTACCATTTAATATTATATTCAAAATTATAATATATAAATCAATGTTATAGTATTATATAAAATAATAAAACTAATAATTAAATATTTAGGTATAGTGGTATAAGAATTGCTTTAGAAATTAATAAGGATGTGATTTATTATAGAAGATATTCCATCAGAATAGAAGTTAGTATATATTTATCCAATTCTAAAGCTAATTGAATGGAATTGTAATATTATAAAATAAAATTAATTATTCTATTAAAAATAATTAGAAAAGTTTTTGAAAATTAATAATAATAAACTAGTAAATAAAATTATAAAATACAATATTTTAAAAGAAAATAACTTTGCTAGTCTCTCTAAAGATTCTATTGAATTTCTTATAAAAATAATAAATATGATTATTAAAAATACAGTCAACTCTTGTTATAACGAACTCTATGTCTTAGACCTCAACTTTGCTATAAGGCTATAGTGAAGATTTTAAGAGATTTGATTGGTCAATTCACTATAACAAGAGTATTTTTATTATATTTGTTCAAAAAATGTATTATATCAAGAGTTCACTATATCAAGAGTTAACTGTATAGTAAATTATAAAAAAAATTATAAATATTTCTACAAAACTTATCTAAAATTTATAATAGAGTTAATATCAACATTTTAAATTTACTCTTAGAAGAATTAAAATTTCTAAATATTATATTAAATTTATCATTAATCTTTTTACTAATAGAAAAAATGCTATATTAATAAAGAATAGACTATATGATTTTTTTTAATATTAAAATCAATATTAATCAAAAAGAATATCTTTGCTTTTATTTTATATTTACTTCAATATTTTATTATGTAAAATTGATAAATTTTATAAAGAATATAAATTAAACTATATATGAATTTTTGATATATCTCAAATAATATCTCAATTATTATTTATATAAGTATCAGCTTTAAATTTTATAAATAACTCAATTAGTTTGCTAATTTGAAAGATAATCTAAAAAATATTCTTAAAGTATCTGATGAATTTTACATAATTATAAAGCAATAATCAATAAAGTCAAAACCTTAATTATTTAAATTTCTCTAAAATTTGATTTAATTACTATTAATATTAAATCTACCATATAAGAAATTTATATATAAAAATAATATGAAAATAATATATTATTAATATATTTTTAGTAATTTCGTATTATAATTCTATATATTTAATACTGATTAATTTTTACATATTTTTTAAAATTAAAGTATACAGAATTATATAAAATTATTAAATATTTAATTTATTTAATTTGATAATTAATTACAGTTACATAATTAATATAACTAATGCAAGGGTGATAATTTCTTGTGATTTACAGAACATTATAAAATTTTTTTTAAATGCATCTAATTACAACATTTATTTAAATTATTGCATAATACCACAAAATTTAAAAATTCTAAAATTTTCATAATAGAAATTACAGAATCACGTGATTTTTATAAGATCAAATTTTGATTGATAATTAAAGTTTGCATTTTACATTTGTTTTATAAATTAAGTTAGAACTTTTAGTAGATACTGTATGATAACAAGTAAAAAAAAGTGTCTATAAATATTTGTATTAATGAATATTCTAATATTTTTAAAGATAATAGAGATATTATTATTTTGTAATTTTTGTAACTTTTTAGTTGAATAGAAGTCAAAATCTACTATAGATGAACATTATTTTTCAAAAGGATATATTTAAATAAAATAAAGTTAACAAGTAATAAACAAAAAAAAAATAAGCTACTATTTCTATAATTAATAATATACTTAAATCTAAAAGAAAAGTTATAAAGAATTTAATTGAAGCTTTTTCCTTTTTTAAATATCCTTTTAGAAAAAGTAAATCAACTTCATTCTTTTTTTTTAAAAAGCATCTTAGAGAAGGAGGTGTAATTTTTCAAGTTTCTACCTTTTGTTAAATATATTTACCTAATATTTTTGATAAACATTTTTCTTTATTTTAAAATTACTTTAATCAAAAACCTGTAGCATTAATAATGAATAAGACTACAGATGATTGCTCTAAAAGTGTTATAAATACTCTTTTTTCCTTTTGTCAAAATACAAAGCTTATATCAGTTGACTTATTAGATCATATCAATAACTCAATAATGAAAGGAATATTTTTAACTATTTTAACTAATTATAATATTCTCTATTTCTTACCAAAATTATTTCTTTCAGATTTTGCAACATACATGAAAAAATGCTATAAAGAAGTTTTAAAACCAATAATGTTACAATTAATTCATATATTATATTTAGCTTACATTATAAATCTCATTGGATAAATATAAATAAATTTATTAAATTTTGAAATTATTTAAAATTTTATTTAATATTTATAATAATTTTCATTAATATATATATGTTTTTTAATAGTGACACTTAAAGAACTTATCCAAATTTTAGTCTTTTAAAGTTATTATTATCAAAAATTAAGGAGACATTTATAAATATATTAGCACATATCATGTCACATAACCTTTATATTTAAGACAGATTCTAAAGATGGTTCCTATAATTATTTTCAAATTTTAATTGAATTGCAACTTAATTGCGCCATAAGGAAATTTAATTGCATAACTTAATTGTACCATTTTTTTAATTGTGATGATCATTTTTAAGACAGATATTTAGACTTATTCAACCAGTTATTTATAACCTTTGATTTTTTTTCATAATTCATTCAATTTATCTTTAAAATATTAATTTTAGTTAATTTTTTAGAAGTAAATCATATTTAATTAATGCATTATCAATTTAATTTCTTCATCAAATGATTAATATACTGATAAGCCTTTATTATGCATATCTTATATTATGCAACTTGCTATTAATATTTTTTTTTCAATATTACAAAGTCCTATTACTATTTTCTTATTATAACATTTAAACTTTTTTCAATCACATTTACTACTTTACTATATACTACATATTCTATAATTATATTTTTAACTATATTATAAAGAGAAAATAAGTTAAATTACATATAAGAATAAATTTCTTTTTGAATAAATATTTATTTAATATATCAAGACTGTTAATTTCTCTAAAAATATTATTGATTATATCAGTAAATTTTCAGATAAATGAAGGTATTTTTTATATATCTTTTTAATTTTTTTTTTTTTAAAAAAATAAACATTTATCTAAAATATTAATAAAAAAAATTGTACTTAAAAACTGATATAAAAATAAAAAAGAATTTAAAATTAAAAAAAATTTCTAATATAAATCAAAATTAAGCATCCTTACTAATTTTATCTATCATATAATTACAACAGTTTATTGTTTTTTAGTAATAATTATAAGTATTTAACAAAATCTGATTTTAGTATTTATTAAGTTAATTTATAAGTATTTATGATGAATTGCTAAATTCTATGAAAATAAAAAATTAAATAAAACATTATATTAAATAATTATTTAATTAAAAAGATTGTATTTACTTGTAATGCTTATTTAAATCAAGTGATAATTCTATCTTATTTTATTAGAAATTACAATTAAATAGTATTTATTATATTATTTTTTTATATATTTTATAATTTATCAATAAAATAATTATTATTTACATATTTAAAGTAAACTGTAATTGTAATAACTTTATTAAATGCAATTTTTAAAACTAAAGATTCTTTAAAATATCATCAATTACTAGTTGATACTAATACGTAAAATAAAAAAGAAAAATAATTTTTGAGTATTTTATTTGAAGATGTTATCTATTATAATTAATTTAAATATAATTTTAAATAATATATTATTAATTTTAATATAATTTATTTTACTTACTAAACTGCAATATAAGTAAGTGTACTATTATATATTATTACATTAAGTTTAAAATTTAACCCATTAATATTTTAAATTAATTCTTTTATTTTTAATATAATTTCAATTATCATTCACATTTATTATTTATGTCTAAAGTATTTTTTTTTTTTTTTTTTCTGATGTGGCATTACCAGTAACTTTATTAAATTTATATATAAGGAAATACAAAGTAAATCGAAAATAATTCTATGCTAAGTATATGTTTAAAGTATTTATATTAAAATTTCACCAGAAAATATTATAAATAATGATTTAAAAATATATTGATTTAAGATAGATTTTATATTAAATGTTAATACTATTTCAATTTAATTATTGATTAATTTTTCATCTTTCAATTTATTTAAGTCTTCAGTTTTTCTGTTTAATATGCAATTAGATAAAGCTTTTCTTTTTAGTAAGATAAAGAATAAACTTAAAAATTCAAAAAATTCTAAGATTATTGAATGATTAACTTATTAAAATAAAAAACCATTTATTACTAATATTTTTAATAAAAGATGTTCAAATTTTGATAGTTCTTTTTTATTTAATTTATAAATAAGATTACTTTTAATTGATTTTTTTTTAAGTGAATATAATATATAAATAATGTTAATATATTTTAACTAAAGTTTCTTCTATTAATTTAAAATTAAAAATTTAAAATTATCTTGTATAAATTATAAATATTTTAAAACTTTTTCATGATATTTTCATCAAAATTATTATTTTTTGATACTTTGCCATTTTTAACTTATCTTTTCTTCATCTTTATTATCTATTAAATAAATAATTCATTTTAATTTTCAATTTTTTCTTGAAAATATTTACAGATTTTAAATGATTTTTAACTTGTGATTTTTTATTAATAAAGATATATTTTTTAAAAATTCATTATCTTCTAATTTTCAATACATGTAAAACATGCTGCATAAGTATTGCATGTATTTTATTTTTAAAGATTTTTATATATTTAGTAAGACAATAAATTCTAGATCTTTTTATTTTTAAAAATATAAATTAAATATTACTAAAAAACAGTGATCATTATTAAGTTTGAAATGATTTTAACTAAAAAATATTATAAAAACTAATCAATATTGACTTAAATTATTAAGCAAAATATCACAGTTCTAATATATATATATACAGGTAGAATGAAAATCAATCGGGAATCATCCCAATTGATCACTTTTTTTTGATTGGAAAGTTAATTTGTTCAATAGTTAGAATTAAGCATATACTTCAATTGGATATCAGTTGGGATGATGCCCGATTGATTACTATTATTCGATTTTAATTTACTGGAAAATTACTATTATCTAATCTAGTTTACCGATTGTTCTATTTGTAAAATTTTTAATTAATAGTAAAAAAAAAAAGATTTTAATTTATTTGTAAATTATCACGATTAATTTATTTATTATTATAAATGAAACTGTCTATTAATC
>CAJVPQ010001394.1:0-18387 GCA_910591825.1 Funneliformis caledonium
TATGGCAAATCAGCCATAAATAGTATCAAAATCAGCCTAAAATCAGCCATCTGATTTTTAGCTGATTTGGACTATTTCAACTAATAAATATATCTGACATTTTAAGAATTTGATTTTTTAAATAAAAATAAAATGGATAATAATAAAACTTATCATTATTAAAGATATTAAAAGTAACATTTAAATTTTTAATAGATAATGATTTAGAACAGATCATATTAATATCTATTGAAAAAGTATCTGATAGATTAGAAAATTCTATTAGTTGAATTAGTGAAAAAAAAAGTATATTAATTTTTAATCTTTTAATTTCTATAATTTATTTACTTTAAATAAATAATGATAAATTTTTATATTCTCATTTTACTTTAGTTTACTTTTTGAGATTTACATTTGGTAAAGATCTTTATTAGATTATAAGATTTACTATTACTAATAAAAATAGTAATTTCTCTAAAGAAAAAGATCTTATTTCAGAAGTTAGTAAGAATTTAAGTGTTCAAAAAAAAATCATTAATGATTTTTTTGGTAAAAGAAAAGCTGCTAAAGCAAAAGAAAAAGAACAAAATAGTGAAAAAGCTAAAAATATAATAAAGAAAAAATTAGAAATAGTTTTACTTCTAAAGTTAAAAAAGAAATAAAGAAGATTAATAAAAATTCAAATACATCTTCAAATGTAAATAATAACACTGATTAAAATCAAAAAAATTAGATATGTGAAAATCTAGCCTAAATTAGCCTAAAATCAGCAAATTATTAAAAATCAGCCTAACCGATTAGTATATATCAGAAATCAGCAAAGAATCAGTTAAAATTTGATTTAGCTGATTTGCATACTTATAGCTAATTGGTATATATTAAAAATTAGCTAAAATTTAACTTATCTTATTTATAGTTGATTGACATCTGATTGAAATATTATATCTTTTATTTAATATGATGGTATTATTATTTCTAAGGTATGATAGTTTTATCATTTTTTAGATACAATAGTTTTATCATTCTTAAGAAATAATAGTTTTATTATACTGTACCTTAGATATGATAATATTATTATTCTTTATGTATAATAGTATTATTATTCTTAATATACAATAGTATTATTATTCCTAAAGTATAATAGTATTATCATTTTTAAGATATAATAATTTTATTATACCTTAGATACAATAATTTATTTTTATCATTCTTTAGATATAATAATTTTATCATACTTTAAGTATGATAGTTTTATCGTATATTAGGTATATTAGGTATACTAGTTTTTATCATTTCTAAAGAACAATAGTTTTATAATTTCTTAAATATGATAGTTTTATTATTCTTAAGGAATGGTGCATTTATTATTTCTTAGGTATGATAATTTTATTGTACCTTAAGTATAATAGTTTTATCATCAATACATTTATTATACCTTAAGTATAATGCATTTATTATTTCTTAGGTATAATGATATTCTTATTTCTAAAATATGATATTTTTATCATTCCTAAGGTATGATAGTATTATTATATCTAAGAAATGATGTTACTATATATAATGCATTTTTCATACCTCAAGTATGATGTTTTATTATGCTTAAGAAACGATAGTTTTATCATACTCTAAGTATAATATTACTATGTATAATGTATTTATTATTTCTTAAGTATAATAGTATTATCATTTCTTAGATACAATGCATTTATTGTGCCTAAAAAATAATAAAATATTATATCTGAGATATAATAAACTATTATTTTTTAAAGACAATAAATATCATACTTAAAGAACGATAATATTATCATACTTAAGATACTATAAAATCATTATTCCTTAGACATGAATATCGTATCTAAGGAATGATAAATGTATTATACATAAATGGTAATATTATACCTTAGGCATGATAAATACATCGTACTTAAAGAATGATAATACCATTGTATCTTAAGCATAATATTTTAGGAATGATAATAATATTATACTTAAGAAATGATAATACTATTATACTGTAATAGGAAAATATTAATTCAAAAGATCAGCTAATACAACATAATACATGTAACCAAAATTCATGTTAACTGTATTATATTAGATAATGAAGACAGCAAAGATAAAAGAAATGAATTAAATAAAGATTATGCAGAAGACCTAAAAGTTACTAAAAATTTCTTTTATATTACTAATCATTTTATATTTTAATTATTTATTATTTGTAATCAATTAGTATTTTATTTATTTATGTTAGTGAATTTATTATAAATAGGATAGCTTTAGAATTTGGTTAAGGAGATAATTTTAACAAGATAATTTTAACAAACAATTCTATAAATAATTAAAATTCAATTAATTTTTATCACTAACAAAATAAATACTAATAACAATTATATATTAATAAATATAATTGTATTAAATTCTTTACTTTTTAATAAATCCTAAAAGTTTATTTTAAATATACATTATCATTTAAAATAATAATTATTTGTAAACCCTTTAAAGCTCTTCCTAAAGTATTGATTAAAGTTAAATCCTTTATTAATCTTGTGTTAATACTAATTTTCTATTATTAGTATCGTAAAATAATAGTATCTTTGAAATGATACAATAATTCTAATCAGACGTTAATCAGCTATAAATAAGATAAGTTGAATTTTAACTGATTTTTGATGTATACTAATCAGCAATAAGTATGCTAATCGGCAATAAAAAAGATAATTTGAATTTTGGCTGATTTTTAATTGTTTTCTGATGTATGCCAATCAGCTAGGTTAATTTTAATAATTTGCTAATTTTAGGTCAATTTTAGACTGATTTTTCGCATAACTGATTTTTTTGATTTTGATCAGTGAAATAATGCATTATTATTCTAATAAATGATTTTTATATCATTTGTTTGAAATGATGTATTATCATTTTAAACAAACAATTTTCTTATCATTCATTTAGAATGATAATTTCAATTGTTTCAAATAAATAATTTTTTATATTGTTCATTTGAAATGATATATTATCATTCTAATTGAGTAATTTTTTTATTATTCATTTGAAAGATAATTTCAATTATTCAAAATAAATGATTTTCTTATCATTTGTTTAGAATAATCATTCTTTTGAAATGATATATTTATTATTCCAATTGAATGATTTTTATTATTTATTTGAAATGATAATTTAATTATTTCAATTAAATGATTCTTTATCATTTATTTAGAATGATGTATTATTACTTTAAATGAATGATTTTTTATATCCTTCTTTTGGAATAAAGTATTTATCATTCCAAATGAATGATTTTTATCGTTCTTTTAGAACAATGTATTATCATTCCAAATGAACAATTTTTATATCATTTGTTTGAAATGATAATTCCTATCATTTCAAATAAACACTTTTGGAATCAAAAATTTGGGCAATTCTAAGGATGCTCAGATATACAATCAGTTTTTCATACCACATGATATTTAGCCGACATTATATAACTTGAAATCGGTGTTAACCAACTTTATAAGTCCAGTTACTGGAATTATAAGTCCAATGGTCTAGTTTTATAAGTCCAGTTAGTCCAATTTGGTCCAACATTGCTTGGAATACACGGATGACATATTATTTGAGTTCACGTGAAACGGAAAAAATTTGCATTTACAGTTTAAATATTTAAAAAGTGATATTGCATTTTTATTATACAAACAACACGATTTTTATCTTCAGTTACATAAAAAACAATACACACAGCAACATGAGCATTATTTTGTTCATAATCACTCAAATCGAACTATTGTAAATTAATTTCTTTGGAAAAAACTATATCATTATTAAGTACTATCTTCAAGCGTAAGATCTTCTAACAACTCTTCTAATTTTACTTCAGGAAAATCTTCCTCTTCTGCTGTACTTTCTTCGGCTGTTGTATCTATATCCATTGAAGGACTGGTCTTATATAGATTAACATTTTGTCTTAGTTCTGGATCTTCCTCCAAATCTTGCAAAAACGACTCATAATCTTCTTCCATTTTATTTGCATCTTGTTTTCTAGATGCCATTTCCTCTTGTTCTTTTGATATTGACTTTAACTTCCATTTTCGAGGCTTATTTTTCCTGCGTTTTTGCGGGTAAGATTTTTTGACTAATACGACGTCAGGAAGAGAATTTCTATTGAGTGTATCGAAAGCGTAATCATTAAAATTGGAGGATGTAAGATCATATCCTAAAGCGGTGTCTCCAGCGTTAAGAATTCCACCGAGATGAGAACGTGCAAAAAATGTTTTGTCGTTTTTTCCAAAATCCGATGACCGCGCTACTTGGATATCTGCAAGAATATACTATCGAGTAAAACAAAATATCAATTATTATATTACAATTAATATTGAAATTAATATTTATTTACTTTGCCACGCTTCGGCCCTAATGGTTCAACGTCTAGAATATAATATTCTACCAAATTCTTCGTTGTTGATAAAGATATGAATGGATTTCTCCAATATGTCGAAGTTGCAACTTCTGAAACTAATAAATAAATATCGCATGTAAATTATTGAAAATAAATAAATTTACTAGATCATCAAATCATCGTTACCTGCCAAAGTATTCGGATCCATGACATGAATGGAATTACCGACACGATAACATATCACCAAAGGGCTGCCAAAACATTTTATTATTATTATTATTAGAGTTCAATAAAATTAACTATAATGAATTACGAATACTCATCAAACCTTATGTTTCCTAATGAACGCGCAATTTTGATTGGTAAACAGATTAGATCGTCTTTGCATACAGGAACGATCTCAACGGAATACGAAAACTTATAATTTGACGTATTGCTATGAATATCTGTTGATATAAGTTGTTCGGAATTCTTTGTCCTGAAATATAGAGTTATAAGATTCGGATTTAATAATTCGATAACTATTCATTAAAATACTTGAATTATTTTACCTAATAGGAACAACAGCACCTAAAAACTCTACCATTTTGATAGCATGAGATCTGTTAGAATAAAAAAAATCGATCCCATCCTTGACCTCTTTGATGTTAATAGTTTCTTTATGAGCATTATGTTTAAGAATAAGTTGTTCCAAGAAGAAAAAAGTTTTTTTGTGATTAACTTTTTGTCTGACTTGGACCATCGATTGCCACATATTCTTTGCCATTATACGTGCGCAATCATCACATTGTTGGTAGTTAACAACGAATTCTACTTCGAAAATTTGTTGTAGAATTGTTGATGCAAAAACCTAAATCAAAAAAAATAAAAATAAAAATTCTAATTTCATCACAAAATAATTAATTATAAAAGTTAATTAGCAAACAATAGAAAACCTCTTTTTGAATTGTTAATTTAACTTTAATCCTTTTTGAATGAGGCTCAGTCCAAATAAAGCCAGCATCAATCAATCGTACTTTATTTAAACCTTTTAATTTTTTGAGACATAACGCCAATAATTCACGACTTTCTAATGCTGCTAAAACCCAAATATTTGGTGGTTGCAAGTATCTTTCGCAATTTCGACAGTATTGTAGAGTAGCATGTTTTGGAATCCCTTCGGTAATGTCAACTTCATTACGAATGCAATTAATGCACATATTCGAAGGGTTGGGAGCAATTGCTATTCCACATTGGCAACAAAGACTAAAATGTAAAATAAAACTTGATCAGTATAAATCCAATGGAAGTAATATAAAAAAATTTACAATAATTTACATAAGTTGTTCGATAATGACGGGATTATATTGCATTTTGTCAAATTTATTATCAAAAAAAAAATTTACAAAAATGAATTTATAACGATAAATCATGATTAAAATCACATGATTTATTATGTCGAATTATTAAGCTGATGTAAAATTTTTTATTATAAATGAAGCGTCATGGTTTCTACTTATAATTTATCAGAACTAATATTAATTGAAGCAACTCCGGAACAAGTAATCATGTAATTTCGATCGAGCAAATAGTTGGCTTTAAAATTACTATTATCCTAACTTTAGTTTAAATTATAGAACAAACCGTAATTCTTTTGTTGAATGGGGTGCACCACATCTAACTTTAGAAGAATATCTCTCCCGAGAAAGGCTACTCTCTTCTCTTCCATTTACATCCAAAAATTTTACAGTTTGGATCCTAGTTCCTCGATCAACGCCCGAGACAACAACGAACATTCTTTCATCATGTGAAACATTTATACGTCCAGCGCTCGTTCAACCTTCACAAAAACTATATTGTTATAGTATAGCCTCAGTTTTTACACCACCTGAACATAGGAAGAATGGATACGCATCTTATATGATGGAAATGTTGGGAAAAAAATTAAAAGAAAATTTCCAAGGAGTTGGGTTTAGCTTTTTGTATAGTGATATTGGAACAGAATTTTATAGCCGACTTGGTTGGAAAGTTTTTGGGCACAAAGAAATCCAATTTAATATTGAGAATGAGAATGAGAATTTGAATGATATTACCTCCGATATTGCCAATGCAATACCATTATCTTGGACAGATGTTGAAGATTTAACTAAATATGATTGTTCTTTAATAGAAAATGAAATTGTTGTTAGCTCTGCTAAATATGGAGCTGTCGTATTGCCAACATTTGAATGTTTTGAATGGTTATTCGCGAGAAGTAATTTTTATGTAAAAGTCAAAAAAAATTGAGAGAACCTAAAATTTGGGGTGTTAAATTAGCAAATGGTGATGATCAAATTATTGGATTTGTTATTTGGACCTATAATTTCCAAGAAGAGATTCTTCAAATATTGAGATTTCGATCTTTAAATACTAATGTAACTAAATCGTTAATTAAACGAGCAAAATTATATGCTAGTCATTATAATTTTAAAAAGATTACAGTTTGGAATCCAAATTTAAAATTATTTACTGATACCATAATTATTGAAGGAGGTGAATTAGTTGAAAGAACAAAATCTCTTCCATCATTAGCCTGGTATAATAATGACAAAGGATTTAATGATGATGTGGAGTGGATCTTAAATGAAAATTATGCTTGGTGTTAGCATTCTTTAATAATTTCTTATGCTTCTCGATGAAAATCCATTTTATACCGTTTGTAAATATATTTACAGTACAGTATAACGAAAAAAATTTATAATAAAAAACTTAATAAATTTTAACAATAGATTCCTTATCAACGTATGATTAATACTGAATAATTACTTACAAAAGTGGTCATAATAAATAATAAAAATAAAATAAAAGTTACTTTGATAAATTATTTACTTCGAAAAAATCGGCTCGCTGGCTCAATTATCAAATTTAAAAATCTATGATACAAAAAAATGAATTTTTTACATCGGTCAATCATGCTATATTTTGATAATCATTTTTCTGTCATATATACAGTGAATATCACTAGGTACTTAAAAATTAGAAAATCAACGATAGAAGTTATTTCAAATTAAACTTTTTATTTTATTAATTAAATTATCTTTGATGCAATAAGTTAAGTTATGCAATTTAACAAAATACACATATATTAAAATTTTTATGAATATCCAATAGGTAACATATTTTATATTCAGTATTTATATAACTTTTTCATGTATTAATACAAGTACTTAGTTTTAATTAAACATAAAATTTTTTAATAGTAATCTATTTTCATTTATTAATTAAACTTGTTCTTCGTATTAATAAATATATATTCATACTAATTACATTTATATTTGTGATAATCGAATTGATAAAATGCAAAATTTTAATAAAATTTTAAAAGATTAGCATTTCACGTGACTTGTGACTTTATTGGTTTGATTTCCACATGTATAAATGCAAATAATTAAAACCAATTAGAGAAAAATATTTTAATACAATAAACAAATTAAATTAATGAAATATAATAGATTATAACTAAAAAATTCAATGGTTTATTATGACTTAAATCTTGTATTAATATATGAAAATGTTATATTAAATATATAATATAAATTTTACTACTGATCAGATATCTATAAAAACTTTAACACATATGTATTTTATTATGATACACATATTTACTTATTCATAAAAATTGATTTAATTAATAAAATAAATAATTTAATTTGAAAGAACTTTTTTTTATCAATTTTTTAATTTTAAGTATCTGGTGAATTTTGATATTCCATTATATTTTGTTAGCTAATAAAAATTTAATTTTACAAATAATAACTATCCAAAAAATCAAAAATCTGCATTGTATATTATAGTATTAATCTATCACTTTATAAGAAATTTCCTAATCTATTAAGTCATATAAAGCATTATATATTGGAATTTATCATTTAAATCTCAGTAGATAAATCTTACAAAATGATATAACTAATAATTATGTAAAAATAGTAAATATTATTCACTATGATTAAAGTGAGCAAATTTGATAGAAATTCAAATATAATCTAGTTAAGCTAGCTTGAAATCAAATCTAAATATTAGTAAACTATATACTAAATAAACTTCTATGATATAATTGATTAGGTTAGACCTTAAATAAATGATTTTAATATTATAAAAGAGAGGTTAAAAAAAATTTGAAGTAGTTTAAGAAAGAGATTAGATAAATTATAAAGAGAAAAAGAGAAAAATAATGTATAGTGAAGGATTACTTAATTAAAGAGAAGAAGCAATATGGGGTCTTTGTAATGGAAAGGGAGGAAACTCAAAAAAAAATAAAAAATGAGTTAATAATAAATCTGAACAAATTATAGTATTTGAAACATTTTTAGTTTATAAACTAAAATTTTAATTTTTTTGGAGTTTCCTCCCTTTCTATTGCAAAGGCCCCATATGATAGCTTTGACCTCCTATAATGTTTCAGAATCAGAAGAGCTGAAAGATTTTATCAGCTCTGGTGAAAAACTAGAAACTTTCATCCAAAAGTGAAATAGAATGAAATAAAGTAAATCTTCTATTTGTTTTAATAACTCAATATCAAAAATAATGATTTTCTGTGATTTACAGAATACTACAAAATTTTTCTTAAATGTATCTAACTATAATATTTATTTTAATCATCATATAATGTTATAGAATTTAAAATTCCAAAATTTTCATAATAGAAATTACAAAATCACGTTATTTTCATAAGATCAAATTTTGATCAATAATCAAAGTTTGTATTTTATATTTGTTTTACAAATTAAGTTAGAAACATGTAAAAATAATGTTTATAAATACTCATATTAATGAACATTCTAGTATTTTTAGAAAGGATGAAAATATTATGTTTTACAATTTTTATAACTTTTCAGTTGAATGAAAATCAAAATCTACTGTAAATAAACATTATCTTTTAAAAGAACATTTTAAAAAAAAAACAAAGTTATAAAAGTAGTGAATAAAAAAAAACAAGTAACTCTTTTTATAATTAACAATATACTTGAATCTAAAAGAGAAATCATAGAGGATTTAATTAAAGCTTTTTTCTTTGCAAATATTCCTTTAGAAAAAGTAAATCAACTTTTTTTTTTTTAAAAAGCACTTTAGAGAAGAAAGTGCAATTCCTTAAATTCCTATTCTTTGTCAAATATATTTATCTAATATTTTTGATAAACATTTTTTTTTACTTTAAAATTATTTTAATCAAAAATTTGTAGCAATAATAATAGATAAGGCTATAGATGATTGCTCAAAAAGTGTTATTTTTTCTTTTCGTCAAAATACAAAACTTGTATCAGTTGACTTTTAAATTATATCAATAATTTAACAATAAAAGAAACACTTTTAACTATTTTAACTAATTATAATATTCTCTAATTTTTACCAAGATTATTTCTTAGATTCTGCAATATACATGAAAAATGCTATAGAGAAGTTTTAAAACTAATAATATCATAATTAATTCATATGCTATGTTTAGCTCATATTTTAAATCTCATTAGATAAATATAAATAAATTTATTAAATTATTTAAAATTTTATTTAATATTTATAATAATTTTTATTAATATATATATTTTTTTTAATAGTAATACTTAAAGAACTTATCCAGATTTTAGTCTTTTAAAATTATTATTATCAAAAATTAAGGAGACATTTATAAATGTATCAGCACAAAAAAGGTATTACTTAATTCATTTTAAAATACATGAAATTGAAAATCCTTGTAAAATTTTATTACCAAGCAAAACGCATTAGAATTCATAGTTTAATATGATATTTTATGTTAAAGATCATATTGATTATTGGCCTTCTTTTTATCAAGAAGAATATGAAAGTAATATAAAGTATTTATCAATTTTTACAATTAATGAAATTTACAAGATGAATAAAAAAGAGGAATAATTATAATCTATATAAACTTTATAGACAAGAATTTGTTTGGGATTTGGATTTTTCTAGCAATAAAATAAGCCAATTTTTTCATTTATTGAAGGTTATCTTAAACAACTTACATTTTATTTGAAAGAAAATTTTATAACACAAGATTTTGGATCTGATTTATACTATCTTATTACACA
Organism: Funneliformis caledonium; assembly: GCA_910591825.1. NCBI lineage: Eukaryota > Fungi > Glomeromycota > Glomeromycetes > Glomerales > Glomeraceae > Funneliformis > Funneliformis caledonium. The sequence goes on from CAJVPQ010001394.1 coordinate 10,432, forward strand.
ATTTAACTTTAACCTAAGGGATATTTATAATAGTTTTTGATCAGCATTTATTGTTGTATACAATAAATTTTTAATGCATATTTTACAACATCCTACAAGATCTTTATTTTGTGCTGCTTGTATTTTTGATCCATTATATATTAAAATGAGAATTTTATTTAAAGATATTTGTCAATATTCAGTAATTACAGAACTTTCTAATCTATTAAATAAACTATTGAGAGAATGGTCAATTTATTGTAGATTAACAAATGAATTAATTGAAGAATATATTGACCTTAATGTTTTTGGATGGGAATGCAATTTAACTTACCAATTTTATCAAAAATTGCATTGGATTATATTTGGCTTCTGATTTCTACTTGTAGTGTAGAGTGTAATTTTCTTTGTACAATAATTTTTAAATAATGATTGTTAAAATCTATCATATGAATCATTAAAAAGACTAAATATGTTATATTTTAATAAAAATAATTGATTTTAAAGCGAACTATATTATTTATTTATAATTAAAATAAATCACATAAAATCATCAAATTGATTTAAATCATCATCAAATTAAAACAGAATGTATCAAAATTGGTATCACATGATATCACAGAATTTTGCTTAATCATATACAGAATTTGGTTTTATCATCACAGAAAATCATCGTTCTTGCTTAATATACTTTACATTGGATGATTATATTTTTCAAATAGATAAACATAATGTGAAGGATTTTTAGAAGTGGAAGAATAGAACTATTTGTATTATCAAATTTATTCAGACTTTTACGAAGGTCCTATCCATACAATTATAAGGACATTTACTATAATTTGTCATAGTATTTAATTTCATAAAGAATATTTCTGCTAATATTAGGTTCTCTGATATAACAAGTGAGTATTTTTGTTTATTATTTCCTTATTCTAAGTATGATTCCATTACTTATTATTGTTATTTAGTAGCAATAAAAACACATGAAGGAAGCAAAAAGCCAGATGCATTATTTCGATCTTATAGAAAGCTTTAAGTACTTAGTGGTAGATATGATAAAATGGTATAAAATGTTTTTAACTATTTATTTTTTCTTGTTGATGCTATTGTATTGATTTTTAATATCAGTGATATTTGCTTTTAAAACAAACCCTGGTCTAATCTTATAGTAGAGACACTTATGCCTAAAAAGAGTAAAAACTCAAAGATAAAATCGAGAATTACTGGCTTCTTTCAAATGGAGTTCACAATGTAATTATAATTAAGCTAAATTATATAGATAATACAATTATAATGAAGATGACAATAAGTAATGATAAAAAGGTTTAATTTCTGCACAGATTTTTTTGGTACTAATTAAAATATTTATTCATTAATAGGCATGAGATTATTGTGTAAATAACTAAACAGATACTAGTGCGCTCACCCCCATAATAGTAAGATATTATTTTGTATTTCATCAGCACAAAATTTATATGAATTAAATGTTTTTTATTTAGTATGATTTTGAAAATATAAATTGGCAAAAACATGTTCAAATTAATGTTTTAAATTCCTAAATATATCATATACTTTGTTATACAAAACTAAATATTATAACTAACAAAATCAATTATGTAATAATCACGTAATTTATATTTATGAAAATTATAGATATTACAATAAAAAATTAAATTTATATTACAGTTAATTAACCAAAACTTAAATTTGTTATCACAACAATGTCTAATAAGCTATATTCTAGATAAGAAGGTGTAAGTACAAATAGTCAGATAATATAAGAGAACTACTTTCAAGTTAATCTATGTTTAAAATTCTTGTAGAAATCATCATCTACCTCAATAGCAGGAAATTGTCTAACTGGTCTTTTCTTGATTTCTTTTTCTCAAATTTTGAAGTGATTGTTAATTTGCAACTAAACACCAATGATATTAAGAGTCTTGTTAACACTTAGCTGAAATGCTTTAAGTTCAAAGTAGAAACTAAAGGCTATGAAGTTTCTAAGGTGAGTATGTTCAATTTTGATAGAAAGGCATCTCTTACCAAGTTACTACCTAAGATATAGAGTATGAGTATACAAATGCTAGGGAGTTTTTAAAAATCTTATCAGATTACTACTTGAGTTAAGAGAATCAGTATACTTACTGTTCTTCCTATATGCGATTTTTTTTTATTATGCTTTTTACTATAAATCTTGGATGAACGAACATATTGTTTTACTAATCATCAATCAAACTCATAAAATTAATAACTCAGATATACAAAATTTTTTAATAAAGTAATTCATACTTGACTGGAGATAGGTGATACTAATTTTAATAACTCTTATATATTTTTAATTATGATTCTAAATATCAGAAATAGATTATATAATAATAAAATGTTATAATTTTAAGGTAGGTCTAAAATGATTTATTCCTACAACTATTCAGCAGTTCTAATAGAACTTGTTCATAATTAGTTAGAGGTTAAGATTATTATGAATAAGCAAGAAATCAACTTTGTGAAGGCATCATATGAATCTCATAGATCTGAAATAATTGCAGAATACTTATATGATCAGAAAATTCAAAATAATGACAAACATATTGAAAGCGATCAATTTTTAGCAATATCAAATGCAGAGAGCTTTAATGATAAAGTTATTACTATTAATTTTATATTAGAAGTCAGAGATAAAAATATGAATAATAGTATTTTATACGAAAAAATAATAAATGATACAGTAGGTTTACTTTGATCTTACTAAATCCAACTCTTTTATTAAGTTCCTGATAATTATTTTGATAGTATTTATAGATAAAACAATTAATAATCTCAAAAAACTTGAAGGAGATTTGGAATATAGAGATAGAGTGATTAGAAAAGAATAATATTAGAGTATAATAAGTCTTTTGTATAATACTAATATGACTCTTAATGATTTAGTTGAAGATGATAATTTGTTAGTTAATGTTAATTAGTACATATTGTAATTATAGATCAATTGAGTCTCGTATTATTAACCTTACCAATTGGATAAAGCTAGAGTAGTTCAGAATATTAAAACTCAAAGATAAAACTGCATTAATAAAATCGTTTAATAAAAAATTAGATACAGAATAAATAGATGAGAAGGTTTTGAAGTTTATCAATGATTTATCAAACAATTTGATAATAAATAATGTTGTATTTGTTATTTGTAAATCTATTATGTAATAATATGATTAGTAAAAAAATTATATTAATATTACAGAGAAATTTGAATGATTTACAAAAGTGAAAAATTAAATTTGCAACATTTGATTCTGAAGATATTACATTGACATTTGAAATAATTTCTTTCTTATAAGTTATATGATTTAAGATGTTAGTATAATATTATTATATTTTAAAGTAATTATTTTTTTGTAATCATAAATGCTATCATTGCGAGATCAATATTTTAATAACTCTATTTAGAGAGCGCGATTATATATTAATAATATTAGATCCATTATTTGAAGATTTATTGCAAAAATTTAATATTGGACAATTCAAACTATTTTGGTATGTTACCTCAAACATTTTCTGTATATTCAGTGTTTGTAAATTTATTGTTAGACTTAATTGTTTATAAAAATTTTAGGATTGAAAGAAAATGTAATATAATTAATTCTCAAAAATAAAAAAAAATTAATGCTGAATACGTACAATTAAACAGAAATTTCATTAAATTAAACATGTGTTTGGTAGAGATAGATTAGTTCTGGTAAGACTAGTCTTAAACTAGTTAATATGACTGATCCTTGCGGTCCTCAGTCCTTATTCTAAGGATTGGTCCAGATCGGTCCTTTATTATTTATAACATATATTATTTAAATTAAGGATTAATATTATAAAATATTTATTTTATTTATAAAATATTACAAAATTATAGTTGATTTAACCTAGTCTGATTTTTATCTCTCTTATAGAATAGACTGATTCATAAATTCTTAGATCTGTCCTAATATTTTATTATAATGATAATATTCTAAATAAAAATGAAAAAATAACAAAATTAACAAAGACGTAATAATCATTTTATATACAATTATTATTATATTTTTTATATATTATTAAATATGTATATAATAGATGAATATTTATTTCTAATATATTCTATACCGATTCTTAGATTATTCTTGTAAATCAATCTGGATTAAGAAAGAAACAAATATTGAATTGGACTGAACTGGTAAGACTGAGACTGGTCTTAGAATCAATTCTAGTCTGAATAGAAAAGAAAATAATATTTTAGACTGAACTGATCAGTAGGACTGAATAATGCAAGACCAGTTTTAGGATTAACTTATAGACTAGTCCAGTCCTAAAAAAGATGAAGACTGGTCTTTTGGACTAGACTAAATTAGACTGATCTAACCCTATATTTTTACTATTAGAATTTAAGTCATTAGTATAAAATATATAAATTTTAGTGATTGATTTTATTCATTTCATGTTCATCTTATCTTAACAAAATCCTTAGGTCATCATTAGTCTATTTATTTTTTATCATATGATCCTGATTTAAAATTTTATTTTTTTATGAAAATGGCAACACTAGATGTGCTAAAAACTCCTTCAGAAATAAATGACTTATTACTAATATTCATTAATAATTTACTTGGGCTTCAGGTTGTATTTTATATTATTGGAAGAATTCTTCAAGTTTGTCATATATTTTTATTAACGTTAAAATTTATATTTTTCACTTAATATAGTATACATTGCTGTCACTTAATAATAAAATTTCAAGCATCATAAGAGCACAAAGAGAATGTAATCAATGCTTTTACTCCTTTATCACTATTTCTAATACTCCTGAGATTAAATAGCGAAATATGCTATATTTGATAATATATATTAAAATTTAATACTTTTGAAACATATTAATTTAAAAAGAAATAGAAAATTTAAATTGCATATAGTAAAGATGAAATAAGAATTAATAAAAATTATAATTAAATAAAAATTAATAATAAAATGTAAAAGTATTTAGATTTTTAATTTTATTCAATAAGATTTAATTCTCAAAGATACTCTCAAATAATTATGTAGATCTTTTGTAATACTAATTTTATCTTAAGATAATTTAGTTTTCTTTGCATTAAATTGCTGATGTAACTTATTTGTATATTTTGCTAAAATAGTGAAATTAATTACAATATTATTGTCTTTTTTTTGTTCTTTATTATTAGTAAATAAGTAATTAATTCAATAATAAACACTTTAACTACTATCTATATTATCCAATTAGTTTAGTGATTTATTATTACTATTAGTTATTTGCCTTTCTAATTTTTTAATTTTTCTTTTTTATTCTTTATTTATTCTGTATTTTAATGTATATTTGTTAGATTTTAGAAATATTTATATATTTCTAAGGTTATATTATTATTAACTAATTTTTTTAATTCTCAATATTTCTTTATTTTCTTTACCAACTGAATCCTAAAATCTATTTTAATAGCTTTAATTGCACAAAAAAAATAAAAATAGTAATATTAATAAATATTTAATATTAATATAATATTTCTAAAACAATTTATTGTAATATTGATTTTTTTGTCCAAAATTTCTAATATTTTTTATGAACTTTTTTAGGTTAATTTTTATAATATATTATATTAAAAATATTTGGAAAAAGAAATAAAAATTTAGCTTATCTATCAGATAATCTATTTAAAACATATATTTAATATAAAAATATATTTTTGAGTTGAATATATAAAAATTTATTTTACAAATAAGATTTTATATAACAATTTTTATTGTAAACATAAATATTTATATAAAAGAATCAGTTAAATTCACTATTATTTTTATTTAAAATATAGTAAATTATATAATAATAGTATCTTTACTTGCAGATACAAAATAATAAGAATAAAGATATTGTAACTAGTTGTAACTGATGATAAATAAGCATTACAGGATTACAACTAGTTGTAACATTAATAAAATTAAGTTGCAACTACATGTAACTAGTAACAAATAAGCATTACATAATTGCAACTAGTTGTAGCATTATCTTTAAATAAGAGTTATTTGATTTTACAGATATAAATAGTACAAAATTATAGATTATATTACTCTTTTTCTTGAAATCAAATCATTTAAAAAAATAATTATTAATTTATATAAAAGATATAATTAAATATAATTTTAATTGATAAATTAATCAAAAAAAAATGCAAATATTTTAGTAAACATATAAGGTTTTTTACTTACAATTTAAAATTTTTTAAATAATAAAATAAAACCTTATTTATTTGTAATTTTATTTGAAAAATTAATTTAATTTTTGAATTCACATTTTATAAATTTATTAATAAATCAAGTAATATTCTAAAATATCAAAATATAAAACTTTTTGAATCTTAATAAAAGATATTTATAAATAATATAATTGAAATTATTATAATTTATATTAATAATACAGTAAACATTTTATTTATCATTCTTATATCACTTTTAAGAATATATTAATACAGTAGTGATAAAAAGTATTGTATGATCTAATCTAACTTAAAAATTCAGATCAAATCAGTAGATTTTAAATTAATGTCAGGTCAGGATATGATCTGACTTAATAAATTCAGGTCAACTAGAGATATGATCTAATCAACTGAAATTCTATCATTCTGTTAAAATCTAAATATAAGCTATAATCTAGATTAAATTATTTTAAATGAATGATATACATATTACAAAATTTTGACTAAATTTTCATTAAATCATCTATATAAATTTATTCAATCTAGTAAAATTTATATAGTTTTAAAGTTTTCTAATCAGCAGTAATAAATTCATATATTTACTATATAAAAAAATTAAAGAATATAATATATAATACATTTAGATATAAAAGAAATGCAAAATAAATTATGTGTAATTTATTTTTATTATTTTTATTTATATTTTATATAGATAATATAATAATATAATAAATAATAACTGAAATTAAAAAAATTCATAATAATAATAGTGATACTGAATTTGAGTAACTAAACTAAAAAAATATAAAGTTAAATGAAGTAAAATTAGAAGTTAGATTTGAAAATATTTTGAACCTAATTTTAGAAAAGGAGTATAATATGTAATTTATAAAGTAAAAGAAGCAGTTAAAGAAAAATGTGAAAAAGCTTATAAAATAGGAATATAAACTAGTAACTATTCTAACTATCTTATAAGTAAATATAAAATTATTTAAGAATAAAAGGATATTAATGTAAGTAAATTTTTTATTATTAATTTATAATTATACAAAATAAAATCTAATAAAATTTTTATTAAAAAAAAAATAGGTAAATTAAAATCAAAATATTAAAAATATCTTTCTAAAGAAATTTATCATAAAAAATCATATTATTTTGAATTATATTAGCATCTTATAAATTGGATTATATGTAATTCTTAGCTATTTACAATCTTTCAAATTTGACATTTAAACAATTAATTTTTTAATTAGATTCAAATTTTCAAATACTTAATTCAAAATATATTAAAAAATTTATTTATCAGACATATAATTACTCATAGTCATTAATTATAAAAAAGATACTAATGCAATATTCTTAATTTATAATTTTTAAATAGAACATAATTGCTAAGAGTTTCTAGAAATAATCTATTTGTATCTTGATCTTAAATTTTAATTTTATGAAATTATTTTTTCAGTTTAATTGATGATTCAGATAAGATCAGCACTAATTTATTATATAAATTCAGGGCAAAAATTTTTCGATTTATTTAAATAATATGAATATTACAAAACAAAATCTTTTAATATCAATACATAAAAAATCCTGGTAATCTCAAATTTTTTTGTGTAATCTACTGCATGAATACATAGAAAAATAATGATATTGAAAAAAAATATTTTTTATTGACTAAAAAATTGTCTTTATTTGTATGCATATCAGATTCTTCCTACCTTCTTATATTATATTTGAATTTCTCAATTTACAGTTT
>CAJVPQ010001395.1:0-18385 GCA_910591825.1 Funneliformis caledonium
AAATTAAATATAACTATGAAAATAAATATATCAAATAAAATAATGATAAACATGATAATAAATAAAATAAAGAAAATAAATATCACAATGATAACCGTGATAGCAATAAAATTAGTGAAAATGATGATCATGATTTTCCTAGTGATTATTGGTGACATTAGTTTGTGCAGTCATCTAGTGATGCAAACGGATTATCACTAACAACAGGATTTAAGCTAGGACAATTATTTTTCTTATGCTTTTTCTGTTTACAATTACTACAATAAAAAGGCTTTCGAGATTAATCATTAAGTGATATTCTTTCTAATTGATTACTTAATTGACCTACAGAATCTGCAACACTATCTACAGTATCCGCAACTTTACCTACTATACTTTTCAATCTATCTATTCTTGCTGAACGTAATTTATCTAGTTTATGTGATACAAGAGGTCTATCAAGATTATTACTTTCATATGAATCAAGTAATTACTCCATGTTTTTAAAAGAAATTGGTGGAGGGATTTTCTTGTTTTGCTAAACCATCTGTGCTTGGAATTTGGCTTTCTGATTTTCTAATAAAGTTTGATATTCAATTTTTGTTGTGCAAATGCATTTTGAATTGTTTTTTGCATATCTTCTAAAGAAATTTCTTGTTGTTAAGATGTGATATTAGGAATAGTAAGAGGGGCTAATGAATAGCTAGAATATAATGGTAATAGCCCTAATATCCCATGACGTAATTCTATTTCTTCTTAACTATCAAAATATCGTTAATAGGTTTGTGATAATCCAATCATAATGATGTCATTTAATATATCATGTCTTACTCCACATAAAATTTGTTTTCTTTTGTGTAGGAGTATTATCTAATTGATCTTCATACTTTTGAATTTTTGCTCAGAAAGATGGTACACTTTCATATATTTCTTATTTTAATGTTCCAATTTTAAGCATTCTTAAATATCTATTGGCAGATGGAAAGTGTTTTTTAATGCGATGTAACCTTTGTCCAGACTAAATTTCTACAAGAATAATAGGAACACTACCTCTAGCATTTACCGTAACTAGTTCTGCATTAGTTAGTTACCCTTCAGCTATTATTCAATCTTCCTTAAGTCCTTGAGCTGAAATAATGTCTACACCTACAAGATCTAATGGAACATTTAAAAAAATGCAATAGCCTCTGTTATAATTCCCACATTAGCATCACGAATGGTTGTGATATTAGCACTTATAGCAGAATTATCTAGTACATTCTGTAATTTTCAGTTTTTGTTATCAAACTCTCTATAGTACTATTCTCTCACTTCTCCTTTTATAGAATGGTCTAATATATTACAGATTTTTGCTTCATCATTTATATCTGCTAAATTAATATATGCTATAAAGTTATCTACATAATCCTTATAATTTTGTTCAAAGTTAAGTAATTCAGGTAATTGAAACCCTGTTGGTAATGCCATATTTATTTGATTTGGTGGATTATTCTATAACGCCAAAATTTGTCCTTGCAGATTTAAAATATTCTGGTCTCTTTGCCTAATCACTAGTTAAAAAATAAACTTTTCACATAGCAATTTACCAATGCGAGTTTGTTTTCTTGCTATATTGATTAATATCTTATTTACTTAGTTTTAGACATTAATCTGCAATTGTTGGGTATTTTGTTGAAGATGATTAATATTTCGCTGATACAATAGCTGTTTAGCAAATTTTTCTTGTATCAACACGCCTTTACAAACTTGTTTTCTTATCATATTATCTATCATTCTATTTATCTGGTTTTGAGCATTAGTTTGATATTGATAAAGATCACCAATAGCCCTTTGTTCTACCTCTTCAGCAAGTTGCCTTCATATAATTTCATTATCACACTCAGCTTCTACATCATATTGTCTTCTCTACTCCCAAATTATATCCTGATGCAGATTATTTTCTTTTGACAAATTTGCCTTGTTGCTCTTTTATTTGATCTATCAGAATATCTCTAGCTGTTGCTCTATTATCTAGATAACCATCTATAGTATTGCTAGCTCAGTGATTGTGGTCATATTATCATCAGAATTATACAAATCTGGAGAATTACCCCGCTTTGAAGAATTTTTTCGTGATAAGATAGTCTTGATTTAGCATTGCAATTTTTTTACCTCCTTCTCAGATTCTACTAATCGCTTTTCTAAGCTAGAGATATACCTATCCTTATCTTGCACATCCTTTCTAACTTGATATAACTGATTTTTTAGGCTAGAGAGTTTAGACTTCAGCTCTATTATCTCTTTTTTTGAAGTATTCTCAAGCCATTCTATTTTCTTATTAAGATATTTTTTACTCACATATGACATATTTTCATTCTAGTTGATTAATTCGTCTTTCATTCTGGTGATTAATTTCTACCTCTGATTGTAATGTATCTCGAAGATATAAGTTATTCTCCTCTAGCTCAGCTTTATATTTTTTACATGTTCTTTTCTACCTTGTGTGAGGTCTGTAAAATAACATTCTTTTTTTTTTATGATTATAAAAGAGAATGAGAGAACCAGTTATTTATATCAATCCTCAAAAAACGCGAGAGCTAGACCAACATCTTGCTTTACAAAATCTATATTATCATTCTGAAGGTCTATATTAAAATGCTAAGGGATTATAGGATGCTTATAAAAAAGCCAGCTACAGTTTTTCATTTATTGATGTAAAAAAATGGCTTGAGCCAAACAATGTATCAAATTTTTCATCCTTCACCAATGCATATACCTTATGCCAATTACTCTAAAATCACAAAGCCAAATATCGTGTACTAATGTGATTTGATCAAAATACCATATGGTGATATAGATACAAATTTATTAAATGATAGCCCAATATTTTACTATATATTATTAGTTATAGATTGCGTGACTAGATTTAAAGATTGTTTTTTTAACATCAAAAAGTAGTGAAGAAGTCGCAAAAGCATTTAAGTGTATATATGATAATTCTGATAAGCCTCTCAACTGACCTCAAAAATTATAATGTAATAAGGATACTGAGTTTATGGAATACGTGACTTTATTAATGAATGAATATGATGTTAAAATCTGAAGGATTATAATACATTTTAGACATATAAGCTTAACTATTCTTGACAATTATGTCAGACATTTTTTTAGAAGAGTTTTTAAAAATCAGTATTCAGTAAAGTTTCTCCTGTCTACTGGCAAGCGTTGTAGAGAATGTGAGTGGTTTGCAAGAAAAATTGTTGATAATATGAATAATAGCCCAACTCAATTGATTGGAATGAGTTCTAATAATGCTATAAAACTTGAGCGAATATATTCCAAACTATTAGTAAAATATAATTACCTAATAGGTGATAATGAACCACAACTACCAAAGGGTACTACTATCTGATTTTTACTCACTTCTGAAGAGTGAGAAAATGAGCCTTTTGAATGATACAGAATAACAGATCTGATATGATCTCCTAGCCTGCATAAAATTTAGAGAATTATTATTGAAAAGAATCCTCCAATGCTTATTTTATATTATTTAAATGAATCAGAGTCTCAATGACCCTTCGTAAGAGAATAGTTAATGTATATTAAAGAAGAACTTATGTTGTCTTCTAGGTAGGTATTAGGAGATAACCAAACAAATGCATATAAAGCACTCCTTATAAAAATTTCTAAGTCTACTATATAGTAGGGTATAGTTATAAGGATTACTCCTTCTCTGTAACATAACACTTTCTTTTTCTAATCACGTCAGATTTGTGCGTCTAGATTAATTTGCCTTTGCAGGTGAAAAAAAGAAATAATTTGGTAATGTTAGCTATCACTATATTCAAAGGCCAAGTCTAATTCTTCATTATAACCATCTAGATGTAATCCCTCTAAGAATTTAGGCTTTCAGAATGGAAATTTTTTATGTAATAAATCCTCAAATATATATCGGTATATTCTTTTCAGTACATTAGAATAAATGGTATACCATTTATAATTTTATTTCATATTTTGATACAATGCCTCCCATTGATGACTCTTTTTATATGACTATAAATATATATTAGAACTAACATTGCCTAAGCATCTTCTTTTACGTCTCTAGGCATATGCTAAAGCTTTAGTGTCAATTTTGTCTTGCATTTTATAGGTACAATAAAATATCACATATAGAAATTTGAGATAGTGATCAGTAGCTTTAGACTAATTTGATCAGAAGAATTAATCTGAATATATGCAAATTCAGGAAAGTAAAATTAAACTTGGTCACTACTATTGCATAAATAAAAAATAAGTATTATCAGTATTCTTAGTGGGAAGTGACAATTTCAGCTAAGGGTATTTGACAATATAGCTCAACAATCTTATCTATATATTTATTCTTTTTATGTATTATTGATATCATCAAGTAGATCGATATCTTTTAACAATTTTTTCGTCTGTTTATAAAGATTTTGCTATTATACATGAAATTTATTTCGTAAAACAAAAGATTTAATAAGATAGAGAAGAATTCTTGTAAGATTATTTATATAGGATTTGATTATTGCATGAATATTTGTAATTTCTTCTCCTGCTGTAATCCAATCATAATACAGAGTATAAAGAACTGTATGAATACAGGTTATTTCTTATTTACTCTAGTCTAACTGATATTTTATAAAATTAAGATCTTCATAAAGTTCCCTTTCTTTTTATTTTAAAATAACTCGAAATGCTTCAAAATTCTATTGATGATCTACAGTAAGACAGGAATATAGTATATCTTTAATCTTGAGATTATTAAAAATTAATTTAAACAGTTTTGAATAAACAAGTAGGCAAGACCTAGCATTTTTTTATGCAAGAAGCATAGTGTATATGCAAGAAAGCAATATAAAATAATAGAGAAACTTGGAAAGTTCAAAATAAAAAATGTAATATGAATGACTCAAAAATGAAAAAAAAAGTATGTAAAACTGATCTCCAATCTGATTATTAGCAAAAGTATGTAATAAATATACTAAATTATACTAAATTATACTAAAATTATACTTGAGTGGTCTACTAATGCGATAATATTCTAAAGTAATCAGTTAAAGTCACTCAGATAAGGTAGTAATTATATAGAAACAAGAGCTAAAAGGTAAAAACAAGCAAGTTTATAGTAATTCACTCAAGCAGAATTATATATAGAAAAGAAAAGAGAAATTTCATTTGAGTGGCTTACCACTGATAGGTAGAAAAGAGATCAGAAAGGTAGAAAGGTTCAGGAGTATACACAAAAAAAGGTTTAAAAGCAATATAGCCTGAACTAATTCAGCACATTATGCCTTATCTTCAGTAATCAAAAGGGTCACAAAAGACAGAATTGCAAGAATAGTACAACACTATCACTTTACATATATCTGACCAGCAATCAAAAAGTGGGTGAATGGATTGCAACACATCTTCAGCAAATGGATGGATTGCAAATTCAGCATTTTGTGCCTTATCTGACAATCAAGAAGGAAATATATGGGCTGATCAATTTAATGCAAATTACACCTCTGATTCTCTAACCAACTGACAACCAAACTAGGCCCTTAAAAATTACTTAAAAGTTACTTGAAAGTGACAGGAAAGTACCTGAAACTAGTGAGAAACTGAAACACGTGATTAAAATTAGTAAGACACAGTAAATTTTATTAAATTTAGCCAGCACTATTTCATATTTTTTTCAAAACTTTAAAATGCAATAACTTGGCATTCAGGCACTAATCTATGCGATCTTAGCATCATTGAAAAGCTCTTAACGTTCTTATTTAAACAAGCTTAAAATTGCATAAATCTAATTGCAAATTTCAGCCAGGGTTCCTGACCAAAAATACATATTTTTTTTCTGATCACAACATGATTTTTAGCAATAAATGTCAGTCTAGCATCTTAGCCATAAAAAGACCATAGAGCAATAAAAACAAGCGAATAGCCCCACCTCTATATTTTCAAAACACTGCTATATCTATTTTATATGATCCAATGCAGGGATAGATTCTTTAAGAATTCTAAGCTGAAAGAAAGTTTTCTTGACAGATGATACTGACATAATAATATAGTCACAAAAAGCCTATAGAGCAATGAAAACAAGCAGATAGCAAGAAGGTAATAAAAGAGAACAGAGCAATAAAATCAAGCAAATAACAACAAAGTGATAAAAAAGCTATAGAGCAATAAAATCAAGTAAATATTATAAGTAGATAACATTATAATGTAAGTAGGTAACACTCTTATAAGAGTGTTACCTACTAATTTAATAAATATAAATTAAAAAAATGATTTAAATATAAATAAAATATCTTATTTGATTAATAGTACAAATTTTATTAGATAATAAATTAAGTTTATGATTTTTATTTTTTTATTTTAATAAAATAATTTTCTTACTATAGTAAATTAGAAATTTAAATTTAATAATTTGAATTTGATAATATATACTTTTATGTATTCTGTATATATTTTAAAAAAGTTTAGCATTCTAGCTTCTCTTTTAGTTTATTTATAATAATTAAAATGTTTTAAATTCAATTTGCATAAAAGCTTTTCAAATAAATAAAAAGGAATTTAAAAAATTAAAAAGTATATTCCAAAATGATTGGCGTTTATGGCAAATTATTTATCCGATCCAATAACTGGCAGTGATTTATCCGATCATTCGGTAACTGATGATATATAAGGGTGAGTGAAAAAATATTACATAATTATGTGAGACACGTATACAAAAATTTTATTTAATACCGGATCTTTTTTTTTATTTTTATTATTTTTATCCAAGTACTTAATCATTAGAAAATCTCGAAATTTATACTTTCAAATTAAAGGAAATATATTAAAAATTGTTTCGAGTTTATTTTAGCTTTAGAATTTAATAATTTCTAATTACATTAATTTTTTGAAATAAAAACGTTCGTTAAAAAATGACCAATAATTAACGAATCGCTAATTAAATTATAAAATCTTATTACTGTACATCAAAAGAAATCACTTATTAAATATAATCTTAATAATTTAAATGGTTCATATAAAAGGAATGAAAATTTTAATTCAATCAATGATTGTTCATTCCAGAACGAAACTTATTTTCTTATATTCGAGGTGAAGCATAGTTTTTCAAAAAAAAGCTTGTGACCTAGTCTCTTTTTTACGCGATGCAACTATCTATAAAATTTTAAGATATCATCAACAGATATTTCCTAAAAATAGGATTATAATGTAGAAAAGTCGGCACATTGAAAAAATGGGAGCAATAACATGGTACCTATAATCAATAAACCAAATCTACTTTAAGATTCTCGTCACAATAAAAAAAAAATAAATAAAAAAATAGAAAATAAAAAAAAAGACTTCTTTAAAGTTAAACTTACCGCCGATTACATTATTCCATTTGAGATGGACTTTGCGGTTTCCGTTTAATTAGATCGATACGTTTTTACGTACTTTTTGATGAAAAGAAATTTTATTTAGATCAATACGTGCGTGATACATTCAATTTAAAAACATAAACGGAATTGTTATACACAATTAGAGTTTCTGATAGAATATCATCATTACACACCAAAATGCCAATTGCTCCATTTTTTTAATGTCATGATAAGGGTAAAAATTAAAGAAAGACTCCCTCGAAAAAATATCTATGATGACAAAAATATTCGATTTAACAAATTGGACACTTTTAAATAAAAAAATCAAGAATGTGCAAACGAATCGGACTCTTAAAGGAGAAATAAAAAAAAAAAAAAAAAGAAAGAAAACTCTCAATATGTCTCAAATGAGCCTAGTTTACAATCAATTGCATAATCAATGGATTATGCTGGCGTGCTGGCGAATAGCATCAATGGATCAATTTCTAAGGAATATTCTTGATGTTAATTGATCAAGATTTATGCAATCATTTGCTAACCACAAGATGTATATTCTAAAGGAGACAGTTTAACAAAAACTAGCCAGAAAGAGACTAGTTACGAAATGATCACGCGGACCAGCCAGAAAAAAGAATTATGTTTTTCGTTATAATCTTCGTCGGGTTTAAAGGTTTTATATTTATTATATAAATTGAAGTTTTCAAAGGTGTCTTGCCATGAATCATTCAACATTTCGATATCAACAACTCATGAATGGGTAAAATTATAATTGAAAGTTCAAAACCGGATCGGAATTACGTTATCCACGCCACAATAACGGGAAAAAAAATCGAGACATCTATAATGACCTCATCATCTAAACTTTATTTTAATCAACTCATTCATTCATAGTTGTAACCTTTTTTTTTATTGAGTCGCGCATTATCGCGTTTCAAAACAATAGAACCTTGGAAATCGATTTTAATATCTACAATCATTGTGCATGAAGCGATAGTTAGTGACGGTAACTTTCTATTTCTGATAACTTTGATGCAAAAGATAAGGTTTATAGATTAAATGAAATTGTGATACACTCACCCTGAAAATCAGCTGAACGTTCGTTGCCAAGTAAAACAATAGGATTAAACGGATAGATGATACCGATACAAATTACCGATATGGAATTAAGGCATAATGTAAAACGAATTGTTGAAATATATCAAAGTATGTAAAATCAAATTTTCATTGAACATTTCTCAGAAAAGTCAGAGACCAAATTCAATGTTTGAGGGTGAGCGTTCGTTAAGGATGAAAAGTCAAAAATATCACAAATCATCGAGTATTAATTAAAAAGTGATTGGGCAAGGCCTTTTCTGAGATCGCTATTGAAAATATCTGCAGAAAGCTTTATTGATATAAGTCATTTACAAGTATGCTTTTAAATATTGCAAAATATGCACCTGTATTTTTTGTAATAGAAAAAAATTATTATTGTATGTGACACATATCAAATTGACAATTGTCAAACACGTCTTCTGTGCCTTACCGTTAAAATGAAAATCTTTTTGGTTTAATTTTATTAACACATCGCATTACATCACTTGTCGCATAACCTTACATTTCTCAAATAGATTCAGCAAGTTCTAAACAATTCGTCAACTCTCATATTATTGATAGTTCTATAATGGTAATTCTAAATCAAAAAAAAAAATTTCTTTCAAAGGTCTGTAATAATCATGCACGTGACCACTCTTGTTTACTGCGCCATATTTCCAGATAGCACATGGATCTTTTTATTAAATGTATATGTAATAGTTTGTGTAATTGTTATAAAGATTTAATTAAAATAAATCGTGCATTTGATTACATATTTCTTTATGCCAAATAATAAGAGGTGGCGCAATAAACTTGGCATGGATTTTCAAACATCCTGTGTTATTTGCATCCCGTGATTATCATCATGCATTTTAGTGAGACATTTGTTTTGATACACACGTAATGAATAAAGTTGATCTGCTGCATTTCGCGAAGGCTGCCATTCATCTTTTTTTTTTTTTAAAACGAGAAAAAAAAAATAAAAGAAATTAATGAAAGAACGAAAAAGGAAAAGAAAGAAAAGAAAGAGAAAAAGTAAAAAGGAAAGCAAAAGAAGATGATAATTTCGCTAAATCAAATCGATTTTTTACTTTTTACTTGCATATTTGGAAAGATTTGCAAAAAAAAAAAATTTTTCAACCAAAAATAACGACGCTAAATGTAATATGAAATTTTTAAGTATTTTAAAATCTTTTGCTAATCATAATCGAAGTCTCGGTTAGTATAGTGGTTAGTATCCCCGCCTGTCAGGACATCCAGACCGCGGGAGACCGGGGTTCAATTCCCCGACCGAGAGAATTACTTTTTAATTTTTTTTTTTTTTTTTTTTTTTACAAAAATTCGGAATATTGTTTTCACTTTGAAGCATATGTAATCATGCTCAATGCCTGCATTATATTAATTTGTATGCAAGCATTAGGCTGACGCAGCAACCAAAAACAAAAATTAAATGTACGTTATTAAATTAAAATAAAATCTGTTGTTAAGTTTCTTTTTGTTTAATTGTGATATTTCAAGAATTTCTCCAACTTTTTTTTTTTTTTTTTAAAAAAAAAAAAAAAAATCTTAATTTGGCTTTTATAATAAAATAATTTATGTATAATGTAGCGACGACTTAAGGATATTTATGTTCACAACGAAATAGATGAACTTATTAACTCAAAGATAAAGATCAGAAATCTTTATTTATAAAACAATGAAATAAAATTGGGTTCATTGATGCACTCATACCAACAATTACTTGTAATTAATAAAAGAAATCATCATTTTTGTAATGATTGAATTGAACACAAATCACACGTTATGTTCCATCAATTCACTTACATTTTTTCTTGCTTATGTTAAGAGCCACAGTCATCGAAGAATTGAAATATTGAATCGTGTTATCGTGAACTTTCTTTCGATTTCGATTGTATAAATATCAACCATAAAAAAATCTTTTTAATCCCAAATCAAAAAAATTTTAAAACTCAATAAAATCAAGGTTGTTAATTTTTCCAAGATAACTTTATGAAATTTTTTTTTTTTCTTTTGTAATTTGCTGCCTATGATAATGAATCTAATCCATTTTCGTTTTACAATTTTTTTTTTTTTCCTCTTTCATGAGACAGGAATGAAAAGATAAATGTATTTCATGTAGTGAACAATATCATACAAGTTTCGTACTTTTTTGTTATACAGGTATGCATACTTGAATCGTACAGTTTTATTGAAAAGTTTTTTACAAATGGAAAGTTTTTTAGTGATTAAAAACATACAGAAATTGAATAGAATAAAGAAATAGAATTTATATTGAACTATACAAAAATCGTACAGAAATTGTATAAACATACATTCTTGTTTTTTGAAAATAAATTCCTAAAAATGGATAAATTAAATTACATTCAGTCATTCAAAGTTATCTCGCAAAGCGGACAAAATTACCAGATATGGTAAGAAATTTAAATGTTGTATGAAAAAAATTGAACACGCAGTTGGGGTAGTGGTAATCTCGCAGTGTTATTCTTAAAAGGAATAAAGGAATATTTTCTTATATTACAAAATAATCTAAAAAAACTTTAATTTTATATAATATACATTTACATAGTTAATAAAAAAAAAAAAAAAAGTTTTTGAACAAATTTTTTCAGTAATGAAAATTTTCTCATAATTCATATTAAAAAAAAAGTATTTTATCATAAATCATGAAGTCGAATACGAAACCTTCCAGGATATCTTAAAGATGCCATAGGATATACTTTTGATGGGAGGTTTGTCCAAGAAGTAACTGTAGGATATTTCTTGCCGTTGATTGAAAATGCGCAAGTTCGATTGTCCATGTCTAAGTGAACGGTGATCACATCACCTTCTCCAAAAGTTGTGCCATAATTTATGCAATTATTATTGCTATAACATTGTCCATTTGAACCAAAGACCCAACCGTTTGCTTCAACTCCAACGAAACCCTCGTATCTAAAATTTTCGGGTGAACAGATCCCTATCCACGCATAAGTACAGCTCCTTTCAATGATAACGTCCCACTCATAATAACCTCTATCAAATATTTCAACCTTTGCTTTAACATTTTGATGTAATATGCACCCCCTTAAAGCTTTAACCACCGCGCCATCCTTTCCAACGGACAATAGAGGTCCACTGGCTTGTTTATCCCAAACAAATCCCGATTTATCACAGATGTAAGGAATTCCTCTAATGGCGGGTAAATTTTTCTTATTCCTAATCAAAAAGCGATATGCGCTGACGATAACATCGGAAGGTATCAACTCTAATGGATCGATGATATCTGTCAAAATCTTTCCATCAATACGTCTAAAATCAATGAAATCAACCAAATTCGTTACTAGTTCGACAATCTCGGAACGGTGAGCGATATCATGATTGTGAATTAATTTTGGATCAAACTTTAAAAAGTTCATCGTCTTATCCAAAGTTGGCATCCTGCTTTTAAGGGTTATGGCCGCATCATTTGAGATTTGATACGCCGCTTGAATTATGCCAAATCTTAAAACTTCGTATTCTGGTGTAGCAAAATGTTTCTCCTTATCAAAAGTATAACATAATAAATATTGAAGGGCCGTAAATGAAAGTCTACTATAATCAATGGTATTTAAAGGAATTTTGGCTACCGATTCTGTCAGTAAAGTAAGAAAAGGATTTTCGGCCGACTCCGTCATTTTGTCAATCGCTCTGGATAATAATTCGGGTGCGATGCACTCATAAAATCGTTGATTTAAGGTTTCTTTAAGAGTTTCAATGATAAATTCTTGAAGATCAGAAAGTTGAAGATAATCTGCTGCATGATACGCTCCAACGATATTTTCGTTCGTCAACGGGTTGTTTACGTTACATCCGGTGTATAAAAATTCGATGACAATCGCCATGGATATAGAATCAATTTCAGGAAAGATTATTTGTTTCTCGTAGCTCTCTTTCATCCCGTTATAAAACATTCTATCGAATACTTCGGATCTGGCTGCTAGAATTGCCTTACATCCATATAATTTGGTTCCATCTTCGCAAATAATTTCAATGTCACTATATTTCGGATGGTTGATTAACCTACGAAGATCTTTAACTAATGAACATGTTTTCGTCATTTTAGTCTTTTTTTTTTTTTTTGTTCTAATGAAAAAATGAGTTTGTTAATAAAATGCTTCGATTATTTTTTTTTTTAAACAAAAAAAGGAAAAGCAAGGCAAAGCAAAGAGCATATGAATTTTTTTTAAAAAAAAATTGACCTCCTTAAATATTTTTTACCCAATGTATGTATGTACTGTACGATCGTCAGAAAGTTCGAACAGTTATACTCATTTTTGGGAATAAATTTTCTTGGCTCTTTATATCCCGATGTAGGTTACACCACTGGCAATTATTTTGGCGCCATTGAGAAACCTTACTGCAGGACGTCAATCGATTGGCCAATTTCAAACTTCATGTGATTACAAATCATTTACTGCGGAATCAATAACCTCGAGAACAAAGAAAACTTTATCCGTTCGTTGCGATCTTTAAATCGAACTTTACTTTTTAAGACAATAACTTAATTAGTAAGCTTTCTCAACTCTTATGACTCACCAAGTAAAAAAATGAAAAATGATTGTTACCCATGATTTCTTCAACAAACAACTCCATGATAATCTACTTGTTACATCAACATCGATAATGTAATGTCTTGAAGAAAAATGTTATTTTGAAACATCTTGGCATTCTCCATGACATTTGAAAGGTGATCAATTATTTTTTTTTTCTGCGTAGGGATGTTTGAAACAAAATTGAATAGAAGGGGGAAAGGTTATTACCCTGACTAAACCCTGACATTTGAATCCAAAACGAGGCGGAAAAACTTCTTGCTGTTCATATACTCAATCCCCTAGAACAATCTACGGTGCAATATTTACTATCCCTAATTTTCTTATAAGTTATTCCGAAAATTTTATGCTAACCTTCTAAGTTCTTTGCTAAATGTGATCTTCCCTATCAGCAAAGAATTACATAAACATGTTGAATGTTGCCAAGTCGTGATTGGAGGTTTACTCTTTCGATTTGAGGAAATTTATCAATTCTCGGAGTATTATCTTGTTAAAAATCGATTTTGACATTTAAAAAAAAATTCACCGTAATACTCATTTCGAAAGTTGAAATTCGACATAAACTAGACACATTCTTGAAAATTATTGAATTGTTTCGAGATAGGCTTATCAAATGAAAAAAAAAAAACTCGGAAATTTGGATTTACTTTGAGTAATGTTAGAAGAGTAGTTTTATCGAAAAAAGTTCGAGACGTTCGAAATTTTTATTAATCACTGGTAAATTTATTTATTATTACAAATCAAAGTAGAAGGTTGTCTAGAATAAAAAAAAAAATTATTATTAAAGTTAAACTTGTACGAAATTCCTTAGTTTTTTAAAAATTTATTTTATTCCATATTGTAATTTTCTTATAATTATCTTAAATAGGAAATTTCAATCATGATATGCTTTTTTTTTACTCGATTTAGCTAAAAGTTCAGATTGACTAATTTTTTTTTTTTTTTTTTACCTTCGCTATTCGAAACCAAACAAAAAAGAAATATTTCCGCTCACCTTGCTTAAAATGAGGTTAGTTTCCGTTTCTAACTTTTTCTGTTTTATGCATCTTCTCAAACTTTGTCAATATTGGCACATATATAATTTATATTCATTTTTTTTTTTTTTTTTTTGGCGTAGTTATACAACTGTGGACAACTACAAGGGCTTCTCATTAGCCAAAGATTTGAGGATGGTAGTCAACTGTCAAAAATATAGTGATATTGTTATTCTGTGTGAAGATGGAAGAAGTTTTTATGCATCAAAGGTGATACTAGCAGCGAGATGCAAAGTTTTTGATGGTATTCTTTACAGCAAGATGAAAGAAAGTCATGATAATCAAATATATTTTCCCGAGATAAAATCCAACGCTATGGAGGCTATACTAAATTATTTATACACAGGTTCTTATACGGCTAGAGAGATGAGAAATGAAGACGTGATTGACATTTATCACGCGGCAGATTACTTCCAATTAAATAGTCTCTTGGATTATATTGTCAGGATCATAGGTTTCTTTTTGCAATCAACCGATTCGTATTTTACGCCCGAATTATTATCAAGGGCTCTTGTCAAGTTACCATTATCAGAAAAGAATCCTCTCTCTCAAATATTGGCCGAATATATATCGTCAATACCCATAAGCGCCATTGAATATAATCAGCTGTCTTTCGCCGCTCTAAAATTTCTTTTGTCGTACGCAAGGGAGAACGGAAAATCTTTGGCGACAACAGAGTATGAAGTGTTTCGATATATAACTATCCATTCCGCGCATCAAATTTCCAAGAAAGCGGTTGAAATACTTGACAATTACTTGCCAATTCCGAACAGAGCAAACGAAACACGGGATTTTAATCAAGTCACCATACATAATACCGAGTATCATCGTTTTCGTCCACAATTATTTGAAATAATAAATCCCTTGCTTGAATTCATTAATATTCGACGTATTGAAGGAAAGTTCTTGACAGATATAATAGAACCATTGAACCTTATTACGCCTGATAAAGTTATTGACGTATACAGATTTCATGCTAGGAATAATTTTAATATGAATTTACCTTTATCACTTACCGCCGATGAACAAAGCAATTTATTTCCTTCCATCAATGGAAACCCAATTTATGAAACTTATCCTGAGACTACGGATCCAAAAAATTTGCAATTAAATGAGATTAACTCTTCAGTTATTCCAACAACCAGCGTATCGAAATTGAACTTTATTTGGGATCAATCAGCATGTGGATCAGAAATGACGGTTGAAGGAGAGGGATTGATAGTGAGAGCGCTGAGCACATGTAAATCAGCAAAAAATGTTCGAGGTACGATTTTAATCGAGAATTGTGGTAAATATGAATGGGACCTGATCGTTGATAAAAGTTGTAAAAGAATGTATATTGGAATTTGCGCAAGTGAAGATTTTAGTTTAGAGGAATTCGCAGGTCGTCAAAGTAGTGGATGGGTTTTTAGTGCGGCTGGGATTTATTGGAATGATAATAGTAAAATACGACGAAAAGAAACCTATTCACAAGGTGATAAGGTAACCGTTCATCTAGACATGGATGAGAAAACCTTGGCTTATTCGATTAATGATACAAAATATCCGGCCGTTACTTCTTGGAAAAAACCTTCATCGGCGGTTTATCCTATCGTATCATTGATATATCCTGGACAAATTCGAATTCAACCTCATTAAGGAAACGAGGAATATATTGGAAGTAACGGTTTCATATTTTACTTATTGAAATGAAATTATTTTTCTTTTTTTTTTTCTTACATTTTGAGTAACTGGTGATGTTACACCAAATAATAATAAATTCCAAAGTTCAAAAAAAAAAAATTTAATTAATATCGTTAAAATCCAACGACGCACGTCCAAGAACAATAAGTTAATCTATCATGTGATCAATTTTGTCATATATGTATAAAATCTCAAACGCAATTATGATCTTGTCGAATATATGTAACGGGGGAAACTGAAAGAAATCTATTTGTTGTTATCTAATTAGTAAAGATTAGCAAAATTGTAAGTATCTCGTGATAGCGAACGACCCATATATTTATAATATAAATCGCTCGCAGAAATCGGAACTTTTGCCACAATCGTTTGTATCTAATAGTTGGCAAAGAAACATCAACGAAGTTGAATACTGAAAAGAAAGCCCAACAAAAACAAAATTCACAACCACCACCCAGACCACCAAACTGGTACCAATACTCGTCCCTCCCACAAAATCCTTGTAAAATAACTTCTGCTGCAACGATGCTTCCTTTGAAGATAATTTTCTGCTTCTAGCATGTCTATGCTGAAATTGTTCTCTTTCGTAACTTGATCTAATACGAGACGCGACACCCTTTCTTCGACCAGCAGACTTCATCTTCAAGTCATTCTTGAACTCTTGATTTTTCTTAGAGCGAAAAGCTCTTTTACGTTCAACTTTTCTTTGACAATCATTTTTGGAGTGATTATTGGAAGGCATTTTTAGATATTAATTTAGTTTTCAGTCACATGACCCGAAAATGGATAATTGAGCTATATATATAGAATTTTAAATCCCATAATTTTATAAATCAACAAATTTTGGTACTATATAAACCTATGTATGTTTGTAAGGTCGTTGCGGATAACTTGATCTGTAGGCTCCCCTTTAATAGGTCGCGTTGAACTGTAGACATTATGCAAATTTTTAGAAAAATTAAGAACTTGATTTCGAGAGTTGTTATCTCGTAATTCTAAGTACGTTGTTATTTTATGTCGTTTTGAATGGTGAAATAATTTCTCAAGTGATTTTTATGTGATTAAAAGACTTTGAAAGAATATGGAATAACTTGTTAATCAATAATAGACCACTATATCACGTGATTTATATGCTTACTCGTAAAAAATGGTAGCCGGATTTTATTTGCCGGGTCACATATACTTATTATGGTGACATATAATTGTGACAATTAGCATTTTTCTCTCCAAGTAAATTGAAGAATGGCTGGGATGTGACGCGATGTGACAAATTTGCTAACCCCTTAAACTAATCCTAATTCTACCCCAATCCTAATCCTAATCTGTACCCTAACTCTAATACTAACCCAAATAATAAATACCCGGCAAATAAAATCTGGCTACCATTTTTTATGGGTAACGCTGTGTTCGTCACTTAATGTGACGCATAGTTATCCTAACGAGTGACGTGACCTAAAGTGATAATTCACCATGCCTAAGTAAAACTTATACTGTAACTGAGAGCCACAGTTAATGTTGACCGGTACTCTAATACTGACCATTTCGTGATCGATCTGCCAACGAAGTAAAATTAACATCATCGTAGAAAAGAATTTTGGAAAGATTTGTCACGTGAATCACGTGAAATTCCATTTTTCTTGCCTTTCTCTCAATGAGCAATTTACCTTATAAAAATGAAACATTGGCATATACTTAGAGTTGGTAATAGCGGTTCTTTTATAGTATACTTCTTTGAAAATGTGGGCATAAGATCACTTTACTCTTAAGAGACCCCACAACCTTAAGTAAATTTGATAAACTTAATCATTCAATTGAAGTTACAAAAGTATTTAACCAAATGTTAAGATATCAAAAGAGTATCAATCAAAATGTATACATGGGTATAATTATGGAAATGTGATTGATCCTCAAATCATGCCTATAACATCTACGTATCAGAAAACTTATCATTATGATTAAATCTTACAAATTTAGTAAATATTATTAAAGGAACTTTCATCATTTATCACCAATGAGTATCATTACCTTATTCACTTATGGATCAGGAACTTATGAAGAATTAATGAAAAACTATTATAATTTGATGAAACTCATTAGACTGAACCTTTTAATCGATCTCATCATATTTATAAAAGAGCTTTCTGGATTTGATGAAATCGACCTTGAGGTTATTCCTAGATGATTTGATAATTAAAGAAAAGAAATCAATGCAAATTTACAGCCTGAAGAATCCTTAAAGAATAGAAATGATACTACTATGATGATGATGATTACAATGATAGCGATAGTAACAGATAATGATGATAATGATTTAAGCAAAGATACTTTAGATTTCGGTGATCAAGTATTAGTACTATTTATTATTAATAAAGAAAATTTAAAATTCTTTAAATGCTTACATAAAAAATTATTTGATAAGATACCTGAAGATACATAATTAAATCTCTTAAATTTTTGAGGAGCTTAAGATGGATCGTTATATATATAAGTCTAAACTGCACTATCTGCATTTATAACTAAATTCATCTTTAGATATTTCAAATAATCGAAATAACGTTTCACTATTTTCATCTACACAATAGTAATTTTTTATTTAATAAATTTATTATATTAAAAATAATTTTAAAATGAGCATAATAAATTATAAATCAAATAAATTTAATGAAATATT
>CAJVPQ010001396.1:0-18384 GCA_910591825.1 Funneliformis caledonium
GAGCATGATAGAATTCCAATAAGGGTGAGCTAATACTATTAATTGGCAGAATATTGGAGATATTAATAAATGAAGGAGAACTTAATATTAAGTTATTTGATGTGACGATAGGTAGGCGTACAGTCATATAATGTTGTTTTGCTTGATCAATAATAGATCAAATGTTGCGTTTGAGAAGGTACAGTTTGTTGTCATTTATAGAGGAGAAATAGGTGACATCGATAACTTGTGGGAGGTCAGCATCGACTACGTTACCACAAGACCAAGCAGTAACAGATGCGTTAAAATTAAATATTGGTGTTGATGAATTAAAAGAGCATTCTGTACATGAGGTAAAGAGGTGCTGTTTTTTGGAGACTGATCTAGGATCATGGTTGAGGGCAGAGTTATTGATGTAATGTTGTATAGTAATTTTATTGGGGATAAAACGTGATTGTATAGCTTTTCTAATGATTCCTTAGCCAGGATATGGTAAGTTGTAATAGTTCTGTTCTGGTGGAGTCCAAAGAGCGATCTAAGGAGATTTTTTTTACTGTCAGAAGCAGCAGTTGTGATATAACCTTGCGAGACAAAATTAGTGAAACAATATTCTGGTTTGAGGTGGTTTGATTGAACAGGATTTAAAAGAATATGGTTCTGTAAGGCTAGAAACCATCCTGGGATAGCTCCTTTATTTGGGGTATTGGCTTTGAGGGAGAGGTCATAATATTCCAGTAAAAATTCTCCTTTGGTAACAAATTGGTCAAGGAATAATGCTCTGCATCTTTTAAGTGAGGAAATCCATTTTTTCTTCCATGAAATGATGGAGTGTAGTGTTTTGATACCTCCCTGAATGTGAAAATCAGAAACAGTGTATACAGTTCTTTGTATTGAAAAGGGAGCTTGAAGATAGAGAGTGAACATATTACAGAGGTAATTATCATGTCTCAAATTTTTTAATTGTGATGGCCAACATGTAATAGGATCATCAGATAACCAAAAAAAATTTTGAATTTGTTTAAGACGAATTTTAGTGGTTAAGGAAAGCAGTGATTTTAAGACATCACCATTGATAATTAGAGTAAAATGTTGCAGTTTAAAGTGCAACATATTAGATGCTAGATCATTAAATCCAAATGCTAGTTTATTAGACAATGTACTATTAAGGGTGCATTTGTTGAACTTGAGTTTGTGTTTGATAAAAGTATGAATACGAGAGAACAGTGCAAGGCATTCTTTCTGTGAAAAAACTATAAGTTGAGATCTATATTCAAGTCGAGGAATGAGGACTTGGTTGCAGAGATATTTGAGTTGTTTGTCCGTAATAGGCTTTGTGTTGAGTTTCAAAATAAAATCAGTGATCTCATTTTCTAACTGTTATTTGACGAACTTTTTATTATATAGAGCTGAAATCCAGACACCTAAATATCTGATCAATTCATTAGGTTTTTTTGTTAATATGGTGACTGGATTGTTTAAATATGTGCTATGAAATAATATATCAGTTGTTGTTGCTTCAGAAGTTACTATAAAGGATTTTTCCAAATTAACTTGTATTGAATTAAGGTCAAAAAAAGATTGCACTATATCAAAAATGTTTTTTAATTTAGTGCAACTATCAGTGATCCATATTGTGTCATCCATGTATGCTAAGTTTAGAATAGAAGTTGTAATCGATTTTGTTTTCAAGTTATTGATGTTAGAAGACCATGATACATCTAGAGTGTAACCTAGATTAGAATTTTGCATATAAGAGAGAAGATGATTGTAATAGATTACCCATAAAAGTGGAGAAATGACTTCTCCTTGATCAATGCTGACAAGAACATCGTAAAAGTCAGTATTACCATAAGTGGTAAACACACTATTTTTCCTATTAAGAAATAGATTTGTGACTAATGTTATGAAGGACTCTGGGATTTTTAATCTATATAGAGCTTTTATTAACATATAAACATTAACACGATCATATGCTTTAAACATATCTTAAAATAAGATGTAAATGTCTGATTTGAGATACTCAGGCATTTTCTTTTTTAGTCGATAGAATTCTAAAATATTATTAACTATATGTAAGGGTTCTAGTGTAGACTGATGTGGTAGACCAGCGAAATTGAGTCCTTTAAGAACTTTATTCTTAACGAATATATCTTGTAGTCATTGATTCAAAAATTTGACAAAAGCTTTTCTGACCGTTTCGAGCAGTGTGATAAGTCTAGTGTTGTCAAGTTGGCAGTTCCATGGTTTGGGCTTTGGGATTGGATATATGTAAGCTAGATTCTATTGTGTGAGAGTGAATTTGTTAATTAGGCATGCACAAACTATATTGTAAAGAAAATTTTTACTTTTAAGGCCAATCTTTTTTAATAGCTCATTTGTGATCTTTGATGGGCCATGAGCTTTCTTATCAGGTAAATGTTTAATTATGTTGTTTCATTCATCAATTGATGAGAAGTCTATGAGATTGTCATAAGCGTTATCAGGGATATCTTCGATAAAGTCATAGTATCTTTCCCAAATAGGCCAATTTGGGAAAAAGTTATCATTGCTTAGATCAGTTATGTTTCTATTTGTTGAGCCAGCAACAGATTGAAAATGCTGTGCAGTGTGATGTTTGATGGCGATCAGATCTAAAGCTAAATGTTGATCAGGTGTATTATAATTTACCAAGATACGGTCTAATACAATGGTCTTTCTATTTCTTTCAAGGAAGGAGACTATCATTTTCATGGAAGCATCTTTAAAATTATCGACACGTCTTTGAATAAATTAATATATGCGATCATTATTTTCTTTTTGACTTATGACAAGTTGTTTTGCCTGTAAAGGTTTCAGTATATTATACTTTAGTTCATGTAAGTATAATAGTAGTCGATTATTATTATAATAGCCATCTAATAAACTTGAAGATATAAAATGTTTAGCAGCAGTTTTGAGAATAAAATTGTGTTCTATGGATGAGACGGGGAAGGATTTTGTGAATTAATATTGGAGGAGGTAAACAATAGAGAGAAAATTTTATATCAATAATAAATTTTTTGAATTTTGTAAATTTGTTTGTGGATGGAGGAATTTAAGCATGAGTAAAGAGAATTGTGATGAGCTAATATGGTTTGTTTTGGGATGTGTTTGGATGCTGATTTTATGACAGTTTGAGTAAAAAACTCCCATACTTCATTGATTAGACTATTAGAAGTACAGAGGACTTGAATGGAAATATCCTTAAATTTAATATTTTGTTTCAGTAATAGATCAGCTTTATCTGCAAAAGATCCCAATGAAGATAAGTAGTCTTATCATAAAGGAATGATTGTTTTGTGATTTTGTGTTACTTCTGATATGCTGATGATGTTTGGGAAAAGAAATTCTTTTTATAAAGAGTAATTAGTATTGGGTAGTGATCAGTTGAGTAAAGATAACAGGAATTATTTAGGACGTGGAATGAAGTGAGATCATATGAAAGGTTGGTTGAGGTGAAAATGTAGTCTATATGGGAGGTGGAGTCATAGGAAGAAGAAGAACGGAACGTGGGAGGGTGAGAAGATTGGAAAGGGGTTAGGATGTGAATGAAACCAAGGTTAATAATATTATGAAGGAAGTTCTGCAGCTGCTTTTGGAATTTGGATCTATATTTTCTACTTATATCTATATTAAAATTCCGATTAGAATGATATGAAAATTGTGATGCAAACTATCTATTAAAATGTTCATCAATTTTTTTTGAACTTGGAGATGGTATTGGTAATCTTTTTTATCATGATAAGAAGCAGGTAAATATACTTGAATAACCCAAAGTTTTAATTTATTTTTGAATTGAAAGTCAAGGTAAATAATACAATTAAAGAATGATTCTTGATTAAAGATATGTGTGCTCAGATTGTTACGAACTAATAGACCTATACCCTGACAATTTTGGCGATGATTAGAAGAATGAAAAAAATATTTAAAAGACTTACTGTGAAGGTTCTTATTATAATGGTGAGCTTGTAACAGGTTCAAATAAGTTTCACTCAGATCTAAAATGTCTATATTAAAGTTATTAAAAAATGAGTCAATATTCTGAAGTTTGGTTTCTGATGAACAGTTTCTAACATTATGTGTTGCAAAGGAAATGAGGTTTGGATTATTGATAATATTTGTGAAAGAATCGTTTGAAAGAAAATTGTTATTATGAGGATTCGTATAATGTGATCCTATATTATTATTGTTATTTAGTTGTACACTCATTTAGAAGAGGAAGGAAGCGTTTGAAGGATCTGTTAGATACTAGTCGCAATATTTTTGATTTCAGAACGAGATTCTTCAAATTGATTTTCTAGATTGATAACTTTATCTAAAGGAGACATGTTGGTTGAAGGGTTTGAAGGAGGATACTCTTGTATTGATTCGAGTGGTGGTTCCTGAGAATCATCAAATTCCATTTCACTATCATATACACCTTTAGTATGAACAATATTGTTACATTTTTCTAATTTAGTGATACGATAGTCTATATCCTCTTAGTTTTCTTGGAGAATAATGATTTCATTTTTTGCTGTGATAATTTCATCATTGAGAGTGATTAATTTATTGTCAATATCAGTCAAACGTTTCAAAATGTCATTAAGAGCAGTAGAGACATCTGAGATCTGTTGTTGATACTTAGGATTTTTATTGGTTTTTAGAGCATCAGCGTATGAACTTTGTTGATTTTGATTTGATTGTGTATTTAAGGTATAGTTATTTGAATGCGTATTAGTTTTCTGAGGAGGTCTGTAAGTGGCAGGTTTGAAATGATCGTATAATTGCCTATATGGGTTTGAGGGTTTTTGAGGCGTACAATCTTTAGCTTCATGTTTAGGTTTGCCACATCTTCTACAGTGAGGGGCAGCAGGATTAACCCAGAATAAGATATTTGATTTGAATTTGTGTTGAGATTTGATTGCAGAGTCATAATCATCTTAGTTGTTAAAGTTAATATACGCATAGGGACGATTACGATATTGGAGATCACATGGTATAAAACAAGTTTTTGCTTTAATAGATTCTAGGAAAGTTAGTAAATCTCGTTGTGTTGTGTTGAATGGTAAACCAGTTAGTTTCAATTCAAATTGTTGTCAAAGGATTAGTTGCATAGCATCAAGGTCAGTAAGTTCAATACGAATTGTGAAATCTAGTAATGATAAAGATCATACGTCATTGTAAAAATATTTAATAGCATCAGGTGATTTGTATACTATGAATGCTATTTGCCAGAGTCCTCTGGTAATCATAGAAAATCTGGCAATAGTATCACGTTGTTGAAAAAAATTTCATACTACATCTGATTTGACAAATAAGGGAATATCATTGACTTTAATGCATCTGCCTTTTTTGGCATTTATCCGTTGTTTTTTTGCAGATGGATCAGCTACTACAAACACGGGGTTGTGTTGTGTTTTCTGAACTTTTGTGACAACATGTGTGAGTTAGTCAATGGTTTGAAAATAAACAAAGAACTTTCTTAATTTGGAGTTGTACGAAGTTCCTTGATAATCAGAAAAGTTAACAAAAAGCCTGTTGATGAAATTTTTTTTATCAGCAATAGATTTGCCAGTGATATCCGCAGCATCATCAGATGTGAAAAATCGTGTTAGAGAGGTAATAATGTTAAAAGTAGTATCTTTCACATTAGTATCACGTGATTGGTCAGAATCGTTTACATTGTTTTCAACTTGGTCAGCCCAAGAGAGTTGTTTGTTCTTTCCTTTATTAGCAAAAGAAGTTGGCGAAGATTGAATAGGATCAGTTGTTGTATTCTTTGCATATATAGAATCATTTGTACTGGTTCCTTATGGAGAAAAGAGTGGAGTTTTTTTAGCAGAATCTATATCCATTTCGTAAACTTCGAAGTCTTCAAAAACAAAGTTATTTTTTTGAGTGATGGAAGTGGATAACATATTATTTGGTGATAGTTGAGTAGTATTAGAAGTTTCTATAACTGTTTGAGTAGTATTTGGGATTTCTATAACTGTTGGAGTGATATTTAGTTTTAGGATTTCAGTTTTTTGTCTTTTAGTAACTTTAGTAACTGTGTCGTCATTTTTGTTCTTTCCGTGCTTGTTAGAGGATGAAGTACTAGATTCTTTACTGTTTTCTGAAGAGTTTGAAGTATTTTTTTTGTAAGGTTCAGGTTTTTTTCCATACGTACTTTGTCTTCTAGTTGTTGGAGACATTTGGTCAAAAAGATCAGCGGAAAGAGTTATTTTTTTTTTTTTGTAATTATTAAATAATAAGTTATTTTAAAAAATTGAAAAATTGAAAAATTAATATATATTAATAATTATTAATTTTAAAAATTTAAAAATACTATCATTAGATAGATCTGAATATAACAAATCTAATAAACTTTATTTTATCTTTTTATAATTACTAAATATTAAAATATTATAATTTTTCTTTAATATTTTATAGCCAATTTATATTTACGCTTTAAGGAATATAATATAAAGCAATTATTAAATCATTATAAAATTTTATTATTATAAAATTATTATAAAAATTTTATATTATATAATCATTATAAAATTATTATAATATATTAAATTTTAAAATCATTATAAAAGTTATATTATATATGAACACAAATTCATTTTAAAATGATTTTATAATTTATAATTATTAAATATTTTAATATCATTTTATAAACCTTATAAGATATAAATAAGCATTGTATAAGATTTAAGAATGATAAAAAATATTGTTTCTTTGAGATGATAATAACATTATTCTAATTGAACAATTTTTAGTTATCATTTAATTAGAATAATACAATCATTTCAATTGAATGATTTTTTAGTTATTATTTGATTAAAATGATACAATTGTTTCAATCAAACAATTTTGTAACTTTATTCAATTAAAACAATACAATTATTCTAATTAAATAATTTTTTAATTTTGTTTGATTAGAATGATGCAATCATTTTAATTAAATGATTTTTTAATTATCATCTATTTAGAATAATACTTTTGTATTATTGTTTAATTAAAATAATACAATTATTCTAATTTAATATTTTTTTTAGTTTTTGTTTGATTGGAATAATCTAATCAAATGATTTTTAATTTTTATTAATTGAAATAATATAATCGTTTTAATCAAATGATATTTAACAATTGTTTTAATTAAATAATTTTTAATTTTCATTTAATTGAAATAATACATTATTTTAATCAAATGATTTTTAGTTATCATTCAATTAGCAATATAATACCAGTTATTTAAATGCAAAAATTATTAAAAATAATACTTATACTACTTTTTATTTTCTAAGAAATCTTGCAAAAAATCAATAAATATAAAGTTTCAAATTTAATGTTAATAAATGAAAGAACAGAAAGTATAATATAAAATAAATATTTGGTAAGTTATGTAATTAAACATAGTTTTAAAATCACTCAAATTTGTTGCATTTTTGAAAGATATCTTCAAAAAATATATATTACAGTCTTCTGTTCTTTATTTTTATCATATGGTCTATCACTTAATGCTTTATATTATCACGTAGATCGTTGCACAAGGTTGATCTGCCCTATTAAACTTTTTTAAAAAAATTTTTTTTAAAACTTTCTGGTAATTGATAAAATGTTCATTTTCTCTAAATACACACCCACGGCAACTAAAAGAAGTCTCACTGTCCTGTTAAAAAGTTATAAAAATAATTTCCTGATCCTTTTTTTATATCCGAGCAAATGTTAAAAGGTTGAATATTAACTTTTCGTTTATATCGCTTTCGTTCAATAAGGATTTTACGCAAGCAGCGGTGGTGTCCCACCATTTACTAAAGAAACTGCGAATTCCAAAGTGAAGAAAGCGCAAAACTTGTGGAATACTAAGGATCCGTATAAAGTTGTTAATGCTTATACTAAAGATTCTATGTATGTGTCTTTTCGTTACTTGAATTGGCAGCGTTTTTGAACGAAACAATTGACCGTTAATCTTCTCTAGCTGGCGCAATCGTGATAAGTTCTTCACCGGGCACGATTCAATCATTAAGTTCTTGAAGGACAAGTGGTCAAAGGAGTTAGATTATAGATTGAGAAAGGAGTTGTTTTCGTGGACGGATAATAAGATTGCAGTAGAGTTTTGGTACGAGTATCACGATCATCAGAAGCAGGCAAGTATATTAGTTTGCACACTAAGTGTATTAAGGTATAAGGTTTAACACATTATTCCGTTTTCGTTGCAATCATGATGATAGTGGTATCGTGGTATGTAATTATATGCAATTTGTTGTTATAGTTGAATAAGAACTAACTCTTTTTTTTTCTCTTTCCCCAGCCTACGGTATCGAACATTGGACTTTTGATAAGAAAGGAATCATGCAACTTCGGCAAATGAGCGCAAACAACATTCATATCACTGAAGAAGAGCGTTGGTTAAAGATGGTGTTGATGTGGATGATGTTGAGGTTCCAATTTAGATTACATATTGATTTTAATAAGATTACTTGGAAGAACGTACTATACACGGGTGGGAATTTGTAGGAACTAGATAAAATTGATAGTGTACTTGTACTGTATTTGAACTAACTTATTATAAACTTTGTATATGAAATTTAAAGCAACACGTGACCTATATAATATCAGACATTCTAAGTTGTAAATACAATTTCCCAGCTTGACGAGCTTTCCCGAATTAAAATAAATTTTGAGGGACATGTTCATAAAAAGAACTTATCATTTAAACAATAATGTTTTTAACAAAATTAAATGACGCGTATAATAGTTATTGACGCGCTTCTTTTGTCAATTGTCAACCTCATAATTATCATTTTTTTCGTCACTTGAAATCAGCAATAAAAAGTTTGCTAAAATAAAAATTTTTATTAGCTAATTAGTTGCATACTTCATCGTCTATCGTTAATAATATATTCACATAATCAAATATCCATTAAAACAGCCTGGCAACCAATCATTTATCCGATTCTCTACCTTGTGATTCAATAAATGACGCATATCAACATAATTATTGAAATTTGAGAATACAAAAGATATAAATGATGATTGCAATGTGAGCAATTGTTTTTTTTTCTTTTCCTTTTTGTTCTATCTGTAGGTGAATAATGTTAAGATCACTTATTGTTCAGATTTTTGTTCAACAATACACTAACCATATTGATCAACAATAACATATTTTATGTCTAACCCGATCATTTCTACTAGCATTAATGGATTATTTTCTCATTAATTTTGGTTGAAATGATCGGACACGCAATTTGGGTTCTAAAACAGGAACGAAAATGGTGATTGATTATAGGAGTTTTTGATAAGCTTAAAGTCAATTTCTTGAAATATAAAGCGATCCCATTTTTTTTTTATTTTTTTACTTTTATTTTATTATCATTTTTGTGCAAACGATTGAAACGTTAGCTAAATATTAATTATTATTACACGGTTTCATTAGGATTGTGCGGAATTTAATGTACTGATATTTTTTTAATTATTGTTATTGAACGGGGCTATATCGGTCTTCGACCGATATTTTGACGCCCCGTTCAATAACATACAATTATTCCACTCCAATTTTTGGATCGAATAAAAATAAAAAATGCGATACAAATAAACATTACAAATTACATCGAGTAGATGAAGCAATTATTATATAGTTCTTGATTAACAATACATAAATTTCATTATAAATAGTCCGAATTTTCAATCATTAAAGGTAGTTCACTATATTAAGTATGTTATTCGGAATTCTTGTTTGTGTACTTTTCGCCGCTTATTTCTCACAACGATGGGTACGTACGCGAAAGAAAATGGAAACCTCCCAAAGAACATTGATTCCGATAGCCGTGAATTTTCACTTTACTCGTAAATGCAATTACAAATGTGGATTTTGTTTTCATACCGCTAAAACTTCCGATATGCCAACGTTAACAGACTCACAACTCGCCTTAAAGAAATTAAAAGATGGAGGAATGCGTAAGCTCAACTTCGCCGGTGGAGAACCGTTTCTCTATCCTAAATATCTCGGAGATCTTGTACGCTACTGCAAGCAGGACCTAGGCCTTGAGTCAGTGTCCATTGTGACGAATGGAAGTAAGGTGAAACGTGATTGGTTCATTCGATATGGCGAATACCTTGACATCATGGCGGTCTCGTGCGATTCTTTTAATGAGAAGACCAATGTACGAATTGGTCGAGGTCAAGGCTTGCATCTCAAGGCCGTACAAGAAGTTTCTTCTCTCTGTAGAGAATTTCGTGTCAAATTCAAAGTCAATACCGTGGTATGCCGGTATAATTGGCAGGAGGATATGAATCATGACATATCCTTGCTTCAACCGTTTCGATGGAAATGTTTTCAGGTTTTGATCGTACCTGGAGAAAACACAGGGACTGACGGTACTTTGAGAAACGCTACCGAATTCCAAATAAGCAGCGCGGAATTCGAGGCCTTCATAAATCGACACGCAAAAGTCCATGGGGAAAAACTCGTTCCCGAACCAAACAATCTGCTGCGCCATTCGTATTTAATGATAGACGAGCACTTGCGGTTTTATGCGTCAGGAAATACTCCTTCGGTACTCACGTTACTTGACACAGACCTCCAAACTTTGCTCAAAGATGCTGGATGGGATGAAGCCGCTTTTATTAAAAGAAGTGGCGTGTATGATTGGTCACGTAAACCCAACACGACTCCATGTAGCAGCAAGTTCCGTGACCAAAAATTGGATTGGTAAATTAGATTGTGACGCGAGTTATCTCTGATTAATTTTGGAAAATCAAACTTGTAAAAAGGAATAAAAAAAGAGATATGTAGGAAAAGAAATGGCTACTTTTATCTAAAGGTAATTATCCAAAACTCTATATATTAATTAATCGATAACGTTTCGTTTGTTTAAATAATTTCTAACACATTATAAATAAAAACAGTAAATATACTGTTACATTTGTTACATTGTAAATTTCATATTTTAATATAACTATTATTTGTATCATCAATCAATCTTGTATATCAATTTCCATCATTTTTTATAATAAAACTGATATGAATTTAAAACTATGTTTTATTTTTACTTGAACAATTTATTTAATGGTAAACTTTTTGTATTTGTCGAAATAATAATACATATATTTATTATTTAATGGAGTTAACTAAATTTGGATTGGCTTTTTGTCCCTTTCATCTGCGAAATCAGAAAGTGGTTTACCTTAAAACGCTGTTCTTAAATCTAAATATAACAGCATCTTCAATAAATAAAGCCCTAATATTATCATTTACCTCTTAAAAGATATCAAAATAAAATGTTTATTTTATAAACAAATATTATCATAATAATATAAGAAATTATCTTTATAATTTAATTTGTTATTTCTAAATTTTCTAAGCATTGTAGGAAATTTATATATTATATAGTACTTTTTAAAAAATAAAGTTTTATATAAAAAAGAAAAAATTTTTTATACATATGACTTTATTAGAGTATTAAAATAATAGTTTTAAATAAATCTCTTATAATTTCATATTAAAGGATGTAGCTTATTAATAATATTTTATAAGCAAGTATAGAAAAATATGTATTATAGAAATTTGCAAAAGGAATCTTATTATAAAAACTAATATTAGTCTTTTTAAATATATTAAATTATAATGCAATTATTATTAACATATCTTTGAAATTTAATAATATGAATAAACATTATTATGATAAAACAAAAACTTATAATGAAATAATATTTTATCTTTTTTATGAATTATAGAGATATTCTTATAAATATTTAAAGAATTTTATATAATTATGATATAAGAAAAAAATTTCTTTGATAAATTAGATTTATCAACTGATCTATAAAATAAATATAATAGAAAAAGTTAAATATGGAATTATCAAAAGTTTTTTAAATGCTATTTTAAACATTAAATTACTTTGTAATAAAATAATTTAAATTTGAAGAATTAATAATTTTAAAAATTCTTTATACATAATTATTATTATCTTTTTAATGGGATTGAAAGTAAAAATTAGTATTTACTATTATATTTTTTGAAGTATTTTTTTTTTTGATCTTCTGAATAAAATATATTAGATGTTTATGTAATGCAATTTTTTTTTGCTTGTAAAATTTTATTAGCTTAATTAGACGATTTATTTAAAAATACATAATGTAAACCTAATTCCAAGAATGCATGGATATGTATGATTTACCCAGTTCTACCACTAAGTTTTTCACCCACGTGATTTTGGACGGCATTATAAAACTTGGCCGAAATTAACTAATTGAAAAAATTCAAAGTTTCCTAGAATACATAGTAAAAACGGGTAACAAATTATTTGAGATCACGTGGGTGAGTCATTGTCACGGGTTTCAGTGAAAACTTTACAATCTTAGACGCTAGACAATTTGAAAATTTGAAGAGATCCCCGTACCCAGAAGGTTCTATTTACATGTTATTGTCATTCTTGGTGTTCACAATAATTTATTATTGTAGTTCGGAGAAAATTTTCTGAATAAGCTGTATTTCACAACAGCTCATTCAAAAAGAAACGCCAAATGCTTTTCAATGAGAAATTGTAATTA
Source organism: Funneliformis caledonium (assembly GCA_910591825.1). Classification (NCBI taxonomy): domain Eukaryota; kingdom Fungi; phylum Glomeromycota; class Glomeromycetes; order Glomerales; family Glomeraceae; genus Funneliformis; species Funneliformis caledonium. Next base: position 12,526 of record CAJVPQ010001396.1, read on the forward strand.
GTAATAAACATCATATGATATATGAATGTGAAACTACACAATTTCAGAAACTTGTGTCAGAAAGTCTCCTATTCATGTGTTATTATCATTCCTGGTGTTCGCGATTATTTTTGGATTGGTTTTAATTAGCGTACGAATAATTTTTGCAATACACAACAGGTTCGTGCGACATATTAATTTTTCGCGTCTCATTCAAAAAGAAACGCCAAATGCTTGTTTCAATGAGAAATTGGTGTTATATGAAGTGTGACAACTTCAAACATTAGCCAAATTTGCGTCTGGCCGAAAATATCTCCGGTGCCAGAAGGTCTCTCTCCATGTTCATGTGTTATTTTCATTTTGATTTCACGTTCTTTTTGGATTAAGCAAAAACCAGCATAATATGAGCAGCAGGACTGTGCAGCATATTAAGTTTTTTTTTTTTTGTCTCATTCAAAAAGAAGGCCGTTTGTACCTTGCTGAATGAGAACTTGGCGTTCTTTTTTTTTTGATCGGGGTCATTGCATTATTGTTGATTGGTGTTGACAATTTTATTTAGATAGAACTATTGTAGTTTTTCATTATAAATACTTAAAAAAAATTAATGTTTTGACCAAAAAAAAAAATGGGCTATAGTAAAGGAAGTGGGTATTTTTTTTTTTTTGAAAAAAAAAAACCATGATAATTATTAAATAATTATTTTTTTTAGACCGCATTCAATATTATCCAAATCCCAACAATCACCAACATAAAAAGTTGGTGTTATTCAAGAACCAAAACCGAATCAAATGTACTCTGTTCTCCCAAATGGCGAAAGTAAACCGATTGGTATTTGAAATTCTTTATAAAACATATGCTTATATTTTGGAATTGTATTATTGAATTTATGTATTTTATTTTTTAGACATTCATGAAAATCAAATTGTTGGACTTGTAAAAGATTAAATGAAAAATAATCGATAAATAAATAAACAACTCTTTTTGGTCAGTTAGACCAGTTTCATTCTATACATTTTTTGTAATTCTACAAAAGTAGAAAAGTATCCAATTCATAAAATTTTAGCGTTCACCTCTTTGACAAATAATGGAAATAATTTGTGTCTAAAAAGCCTTTTAATTGTTTATATCATCGCGGAAAGCTGAAACATTCTTTTCTGAACACATGCGTTACGCTAAGGCTTGCATAATTTGGAGTTTTTCCGAGAAATGCATGCTTGTGTGACAACAAATAAAAAAATTGCAAATCATTTTTCGTGATGAGTGTCGAATATGGAATCATTCATAGAATTAGTGCCAATAATTCAAAAACGTGTTGAACAACTGAATGAATAAATAAAATAATTTTTTACTTCGTTGTATATGATATTGCGTATTTTAATGATACGTGTTAAACTCACTAAGCCCATTATTCAGAGAATTCTATTATTAAAGAATCTCCTTCATGCATTAAACATTGTTGATTGATGAATTCGAACATCTTCCAAGAAGCGAAATTGATAATGTTACTAATACTAGGATTTTATAATATAGAAATACAATTTCTGATTAAAGAATTATGCTCATTAGTAATTATGATAATCAAAAAATACCTATATTCTTATCGTCAATTGAATATTTTTTTCCTAATTATGTATCAAAATTACGATAAAATAGCATCTCTTTAAGAGGGATGTGCAGTTATCAACTATCCAACTCGCTTGATCGATCTGGACTCAATATATAATATTATGTAGTCATAAAGGTGCATTTTTACTTCAACGAGTACTTGATTGAATTAAAATTTAAAAAACTGACTCATACTAAATTACCAAAGATGCAGGCAGAGTCCGTGATTTTCCAAATTATGATTTCTCTCAATGCTTTATTAACGTTGAAACCCATTTTCATACGGAACAAACAGCAAAATTTTACCTTTTCAAAAGTATATGAAAAAGAAATCAAGCGGATTTCAACTGTATCAGGTCGAAACTATTTGAATCAAAATTTTCGGAATACGTTCCGATCATTTGTATTATTTATTTTTCGTGTTAGCTCACTCTATATTGTAATAAAAAGGCTTTTATTGCTATCCCTTAAATAATTTGATATCATCAATACTAGTGCTCCGAAACGATCGAGTCGGACCGGGTTGATTGACCCGACTCGAAATTTTTATCTCGAGTCGGGACTATCATTTTTATGACATGAGTCCTAATTCAAAAAAACCCGCCGGGTCAGGTTCACGTTTTGCTTGACCCGGTTCGACCCGGGATGATCAGGCGCTAGACTTTTTTTTTGTTTTATGTTTACGCATTTGTAACAAATAATTAAATAAGTAAACCTATCGACGTTACCGATAGTTCAAGAAAACGAAAATCATTGCGGAGTGAACAATTACAGGTAAAAAAAAAAAAAAAAAAATTATCGATTATTAAACATTAACTAATACTTTTTTTTTTTATAAAGCAACAAATGTTCCAGTAGACGAGTTTTTTCTGGCGGAACCGATTTGATATCAACCAAAAGATGTGGTCCTAAAGTTAATACAGTTCGCCTGTACGTGCTTGAAATTCTGGAGGAAAAAGATGTAAAAAAAAAAAAAAAAGAATTAGATTAATGCTTACAAAAAAAAAAAAGATAATAAAATTTTAAAAATAAAATAAACTTTATATGACACTTTTATTTTCGGCATTAATATTACCCTTGAGAATTCGAGTCGAATCCGAATCAAACAATGATCAGGTCGAGCCGAATTCGGGTTCTGTAATTATTAACTAAATATAATATTAAAATTAAAATTCAATCAATAAGTGAATTATATAAAATAGAAAATAAATCAAATTAATAATATTTAGGTAAAAATTTTATATGAATTATATAGGGTAATTTTGTTGTAAAAGTTAAATGATTAATAAATTTGTATTATATTCATTTTATAATAATATAAAAAGGATTCTGAAATTCAAGAATTTATTAATAATTAAAGTTATTTTTTTTATTTTTGCTAATTTGGAAATTTACAAGTTTGTCAACTTTCTAATAAACCAACTTTTAAACGCAATATTTAATCTTATCTCTTTTTCAGATTTAGCAGCAGCATTATAAGAATTTAATTTGGCTGTAAAACAAAGATGGACAAAGGAAAATGATTCAACGATCATTACTATAATTGAAGACAATGCATTTCCATAAATTCCATATGTAATTTATCTAAAAAAAAAATTAACGTTACGTTTTAAATTTTATCTCCTATGCGATATTATTGGTGTGCAAAGTAAGATAAGAAAATAATATCTTTTTATATCATAAATAAGAGAATGCTGAAAAGCATGCTTAACCTTATAAGTAGAAAGTTTATTATTTTTACTTTTTGCGTTGGTTGAACTAACCAAGAAAATCAATTTTTTGTTTGTTCAGTCTGCTTGATCGTGATAACTAACTACACAATTGAATCGTGATAATAAATTTTTTTGTTTGTTGATCGTTTATTTCTCTTAGGAAAGGGGCCTTCGAGATACTTTAGATTTTAAGATATTCAGTTTGTTAGCTTGGTTTCGGTACAATTCCAGGTCTAACAACGGGAAATATTTTTGCTGATCAAGCAGTAACTGGTAAAAATAAAAAAAAAATTAATACTCCTTATTGTCTTTCTTTTTTTCCTTTAGCAATTTTAATAAGAAATCATATACTATTCTTGAAAAAATTGGTTGGTTATAATTTAGAATTTAATTATATATATATATATATTTATTTATTTTTTGTTAAATTAATTAATTGCCTTTGAAATAAATATAACTAAAAAAAGTTATTAATTTTATTGAAAGAGCTTTCGTTGTAAATGCATTCATTTATAATAATAATAATAATAATAATAAATTCAGTCAATAAAATCAATGTTTATAAATCAAAATTTGTAAATTTTAAAATTATTCTTTTTAATAGATTCCAAAATTTACGATTAAAAATTGAGTTTTCGAATATTATTTCTTGAATGAATTGCATTAGTTAGTGATTTGGTAAAGAATTTGACATAATTAAATATTAAGTACAACGACCATAAGATAATTTTCAATTCTAAATGAATAAAATATATATTATCTCTTTAATTTTAACAAGATATTATTTTTAACGCCATTTTCACGTTCCAATCTTCTCTGTTTCAGCAATATTACATCAATCTCATGTCTCGCTACCAATAATGTCTTGTACTTCTTTAAATAATCTTTTTCAGGCTTCGCATCTTCTTTAAATCGTTTGTTCATCACGTCTGACTTTACTCCATTATCATCTTTTCCTTCCTGTTTTCTTTCTTCAATACTTGCGAAATCTCTTTTAATTAAAATCTTACACTCCTCATTATTGTCTTTAGACTTAAAATCCCCAAATTCATGTTTAATCACACTCTCATTCTTGATATTGTTGAATTCATACTCAATACCAATCTCACTCTTTATCTGGATGTCATCAAAAAGAATATTTCTCGCACGTAGCCAACTTTCTGGTCGATAATGAATGTGTAAAACAGCCACCGGTATTGTTGATAAACTACTTAACATTTTGTTCGAGGCCACTTTGACGTTTTGACTTTTTTCAAATCCTGTAGAAAGTTTTATCCCCATTCCAATTCCGGTTGATTCAAGAACTTGCACTTTTTGTATTCTATCTTTGCTATTACTATTTATTCTTTCAACTTTCTCCAAATCTTTAGCTTTATAAAAGTAAACGGAGATGGCTCCAATTCCTCCAAATCTTGATCTTACAAATCGCGCTTCCCCCCTAGAATCATCATCTATCCAATTTGTGACATCAAATTTAAACAAATTTTTATATCGTTGTTCATCGAAAAATCCATCTTTACTCGCTTTGACTCTCGATTTTTGAAGTGGCATACAAGTGTGATCCCATTGCCCATCAACAAATAGCTTTGCCTTAAGAATCGTGCAAGATGATGAAAAGATATCATGCGGAGCACCGAATTGTACAATATAATTAGCGCATAGTTCTTCAACCGCAGCGTAGTATGTTTTATCACTACAGAGAAGGTGAAAGTAGTAGTCCAATTAGTTTTTCAGAAAGGATTAGGATTTGATTAACAAAAGGATGCTAAGACATGTGAATGGCTTCTTTCTTTTTTTTTTAATTACATACGAACCTTTCGATTTTTCGCCCAGTTTTTTGGTCAAGTACATAAGAAGGTTCCGTAGTAATCTGAGATAAATATTGATTGGAACAATTTTTTCGGATTTTTCCGTGAAAAAAAAAAAGTAACACTATTAAAAAAAATATATATATGTATAAACGTAATGGTTACGAGAATTTCTTTCTCTTACAACATACAAATCTTTTATTTATAGGTTCACTACATTCTTTTAGTGGCTTTCCGTTTATTAATATCTCTAATAAAAAATGAGAATAAATCATTTTTGTGAGTGATAAACGAATGCAATATTCTAGAAAAAGAATGATGGGGAGTGAAATTACTGTTGAATTGTATGTACTGTAATTGTAATCACTCACATATGACGTTAAATTGGATAATGGCATCACCGCAGCAACGCTTATTAGATAGACTTTTATCGAACTCAATTTTTATATACCAATTAGTGAGTTAGTGTAATATATCAATTTTCCAGATCCTAATGTGGGCCGGAAATTTAGGGCAGGATTTTCCGGAGTTCCTCCGTAATAATAATTTATTTGGATATTATTTAAATTAATTCATTAGATTCTTTCTGATAATATGAAAGTCGGAGTTAATTTATTTATTGATTGTCTCTCGGTCTTTTGGGTTCAAATCGGAATTATCTTTTTTTTACTTTTAGCTTAGAAATCTACGATCGCGCCCTTTTCTTTAAGTTCTGATTGGATGGCGCGGGTATCAGGTAAGTTGGTTTTTTTTTC